>JAQIWX010000829.1:0-13234 GCA_034696785.1 Lepidocyrtus cyaneus | reverse complement strand
CCATCCAAAAAGTATACCCATAGCTAATTTAAGACACCGTCTTTACCATTACGGTTTACAACACTCAATTTTACTTTGTTTGCTGCTGCTGATGATGATGATGCACAACGAAGCCCGCTGGTACACGGTGCTCTAATCTCCAAAAAAGAAGCACGCGACTTTCTGTATACCGCCTGCGGTGCTCTTTTTCCCAAAAGAGAATCACGTGACTTTCTAAAAGCCGCTTGCGGTGCTCTGATCTCCAAAAGAGAATCACGTGACTTTCTAAAAGCCGCTTGCGGTGCTCTGATCTCCAAAAGAGAATCACGTGACTATCTAAAAGCCGCTTGCGGTGCTCTGATCTCCAAAAGAGAATCACGTGACTATCTAAAAGCCGCTTGCGGTGCTCTAATCTCCAAAAGAGAATCACGTGACTTTTTAAAAGCCGCTTGCGGTGCTCTAATCTCCAAAAGAGAATCACGTGACTATCTAAAAGCCGCTTGCGGTGCTCTAATCTCCAATAGAGAATCACGTGACTTTCTAAAAGCCGCTTGCGGTGCTCTAACCTCCAAAAGAGAATCTCGTGACTTTTTGTATACCGCTTGCGGCACTGGTGGAGATTATATAAAAATAAGTAGAGAGATAAATATGAGTTCCAGCATTGCTCATACATTCCAGGAAAAACTGAAATGGGTAAAAAATGTTTTTGATGTGGTATCCGACAAAGTGACATGTGAGTCATCGGGATGTAATGCTCGCGGTAAATAGTCTCGTGTGTGCAAATGGCACAGGACACATCTTCAATCCAGTCATGGGCACACACTCTACAAAACTTTATATACAAGTTGTATCTTTTTTGACACTTCTCCCGTTCTTTTTACTCCTCTCTCTATTTTTATTTCCATTCTGTAAGAAACACTTTTGCCCATGCAGTGTTCCTTCCTCCTTATATGACATGTGAGAGGTTCGATGGGACGTGCTATTGCCAGCAGTATTTGAAGGAAATAGTGAAAACCCGGAAAAAATGAGCAAAACAGGATTGGATAGGTAGCATACAGAAAAAAAACATATCTTTCATGCTCACATATAAAACCCCATTCATGAGGGAGAACCACGGAGAAAGGAAGGGAAACGAGAAGAATTGAGATGAGTAAGGAAGGGACGTTGTCAGCATACATAATAAAAATTGAGGCTCGTCCTAGTAATTACGAATCATCGGAGCAATATTCTTTTTTTCTCCGCTATTCCAATCCACCCCTCTGCCATTGTAGATTTTTAGAGTGAGGAAGGCATTATTACATGTGTATTATTATATTATACATTATTCTCTTTTTTTTCTATGAATCTTCAACCTCTTCACCATCACCACCACCATCAACCTCATCACCAGCCTATTCTCGTTTTTGACTGCTGTTGAAAAAGGGTTGTTTTCCAATAATCATCATCATAATAGCAATAATAACATTCCGAAAAAAGAGTAATATGGGTACTATATGGATTTATGATTTTATGAATGTTGCGGTAAAAAATACTTTTTTCGTTTTGGATTGCTGTGTCGAGCTCTGGCTCACGTTCTCCAGCATTTATTATTTGATCATGTATCGAGGGAATATCGTCGCCACTGATGCGTAATATAAAATGCCTGGGATTTAAGGCGATGAATGAATGCGTGCGCTCCCAAGTCAAAGCTATTTGTTAAAGGGTCATTTATGACTGCTGCTGCTGGGGAAGGTAAATTTAGCTCGGTTTATTATATTATGCATGAGATGATGTATTGCGTACGTTACGTTGTGTTGTGCTCTGTTGTGTTTTGTGGAGGAGCACGAGCGGAGATATTTATGAGTTTTTGGTATTATCAACAGATGATGAATTTTTTGGGGCTAAAAGTTTGTCTGGTGAATAATAAGGCTTTTAAGTAGGGAGTAGACTGGGGGATATTAGTAATAGTTGGCTGGTGGCTTAAGAAGAAAGGAGAAAATGGCATAATAATGTAAGCCTTTTAGAAGTAATAAAGATCAGCTATGAAATACGAAATGAACTTTTTGTGAGGATGGCTCAACCTCACGCACACACGTACTCCTCCAGCAACTTGAAATTAAGCGTGGCGGCCAGCCACTAAAATGAGCTTAGAGGGTTCTGCAAATGCAAATGCATCGTATTATCGTCCCGAAAGTATTATCAGCAAGTAATATACCGACGGAGAGAGAGGGAGAGAGGCATTTGCTAGAAAGATATTCGAGCATTATCATATTATCATCATGCTTAATAGCACTGCTTGGTGGATGGAAGTAGGTAAGCATATATCTGAAGTCTTCTCTACGAGTACCAGCTTCAGTAATTGAGGATAAAAATTTACTTTCTCCTGCTGGAAGAGGAGGAACGAGTATGAGTAATAGTATGATCATCTCTCATCTACCCTCTCACTAGGTCTCTGAGGGACTTTTTTCGTACCTTAAATCTTTGTGATTATATTTTCCACTGTTTTCTCCACCAAAGCAATTTTCTTCATTTTCCGATTAGTTAAACAGTAATGAAGTGGACGGGTTGGGATGGGAAAGGAAATGTAGTCAAATGAAATGGATTTGTGCTAGGGGTTCGCTTCAAGAGCATATTGTAATTACTTATTCTGACAGGGAAGGCAGGAATGGTTAATCAAGTGGATCACCGAATGGGAAAACTGGTTATTGCCATGTTCATTGATTAATTATTCAGATGGAAAATTGGGATGGATTTTTCAAATATTTGTTAATGGAAATATAGGTAGACATGGTTTGTTTTTATATGGATTTTCGATAAAAGTGCTTTCACCTAAGATCATGATGATTGCGTAACCAGTCAGTGTTGAAATGATGGAAGTTTATTGCTACATAGTTGAGTATCTTTAAGCTTTTTAAAGCTAATCCGATAAAATTTGCTCTTTGAAACTTCATATCCTTAATGGTATTATTATAAGTATGCATCCGTCCATCTATTCTTATAACAAAGACGTATGGATATGCATGATGCATATACTTACCAACAAATAATCAACGTTGGTGTAAACGTGAACCGCGTTAGTCATAATTGAGCAGTACAAAGTGTCGGTAAATAAAACTTGTAAATTCTTTAGGCTTCCCCAATGCCCAGCCTTTCAAAATTCCCTGTTGGCTTTACTGAAATTACTTACCACCACTATATATACGATGGTGCAATCATTCTTTGGTATAACCCCACTTCATTCAAATTCACCCCTTTTTCAAATCAGTTTACTCACTTCCTTGAATACCGACAGCATTAGTAATATACCCAAAACCAACCCAGCATATTGCTTTTCTCTTTTACGTTGACTAAATCCTATTTTAAATTTTTTGTTCTTGTTCTGCCTGGTAAAAAAAAGAGGAAGGAAGGAAGGAATCATATCCACCCACCCAACGACAGGAACGAAATGAAACCACAGTTAATATATTTTGGGGGCTTCACAAAGTCAGACACAAGCATAAGGGGAAACCAAACCACACTTTGTTCACAAAAACTACTTGAATTTCATCATTTCCCATTTTCTTTACGTCCTTGTTGAGTCATTCAACCGGGGCAGGGGTGAAAGCTACTATTCTAGATTATGTACTTTGCAGTCAGGAAAACAGTTATTCATTCGGTACGAAGCCACAAAAAGCTACATCACAGCTAGTTTAGCTTAAATGGAAAACACAGTTTAAAAAAACGTTTTCATGATTGGGTAGTTACCCTTGTTGGTGGCTGCTCGATTAAAGTATACAGTTACAAACTTTCCCTTTTGTATTTGCACATTCTAAGACCTTTGACAAACAAGAAAATCATGAGTTTCGAAAGCACTAACATTGTTAGTAATTATTACGATAAAATAATTTGTTGGGCTGTAACTTAACCGCTTTCCCCTTTTGAGGGGTATGTCATTTACATTAAAACTCGTAGGGCTGGCTGGGATCACCGCAGTTAATTTTGCGGTTGACTTTTGTCACTGCCACTTTGACGAACTTGCCCTGAGGCAGTAGGGGAGGGAAGGATTGAAGCAACTATCTGTTTACTCATTTACTCCGGAAATATGATTAGAAGATAAATACTTGCAGTTAATGAGACGGAAGGAAGTTTGAGGGTTGGGGCTGAGAGAAAATGAAAAATTTCATGTTTGGCTGGCCTCGGCAGAATTTCAACCCATAACACTTTAACTTACCTAGATCCAGAGAGACTGATTAAATAACAATTAAAATGTCATTTACACACATTGATTGCGTTTTTGTACCTCAGGTTGTAGTTTTCCATAATTGGGAATTTTGATTTTCCAGTTTTTTGCTTTCATTTTCCCAAAACGAATTTTACATAATTTTTTCGTTTACTGTAAATTACGATATTATTGATAAATAATTTAATTTATTTGATGGAAGTTGAAAAGACGAGAAGAGTCTACATTTTAAATTAAAATTTAATTGAGCACATGAGTGATTGAACTTTAAAAATATCATCAAGACATGTCAAAGAATTTATCAAATACGAACACAGAGACAGATTAGCATTTTTCTGATATTTCAGCAGCAGAAAGAACACCCTCACGTACGAATGTATCCCAGTTATTATACATTTCCCTTCCCTTTACATCAAACTGGGATGGTAGGAAACAGAATTAAGTTGAACCACATACATAAGTATGGGACGGTAAGCCAAATGGGGTCCGGACGGATTCAATCCCAAACACAATCCACCCTTCAGCCCCATCTAACTCTAGATAGACTACGAACTGATAATAGGAAAAATAGAAAAAAAGTTCATTTCATTTCAGTCAAAAAGTATCGCCCAATCCATCAATCTGAAGGGATAATAATGAATTAATCCAGGGAATGAATGAATGAGTGATTACAATCTAAAAATAGAGTAGAAAACTGGTCTAGAAGGAAAGGCACACAGTTCAACCAACTTTCGGAAATGTGCAGATCTGCAGCTAGCCTTTCATCATATTTTCTTCCGATTGGATTCGGATTGAAAGGGAAAATGACAGGGACTCAGCAGATAGACGAGTGACTAACAAAGTCAAATCCCTCCGATTGGAATGGCTCATGATGAGATGATTATTACATTGGAAATAAAACTTGCCCTTCTTTGTAAGTAATGTCTCGTTTTCTGCAGTACGCCCAGCAATGTTCATGTTCATGGTCATAGCCCACTGTAAAGTCATTTCCAGATGCATTCAAGGATCCATCCGTCAACTTTCCGTACTTTTACCATACAGAGTCAATGTCTCCCATCACAAAGGGGATTATGAAGTCATCGTCCTACAATGCTTCATAACAAGTACCTACTCCCTCCCTCCAACCCATTGTATGTTGAGCCCACTTTTTTGTTGTAGGGGATTTTTCCCTTCAAAATGTTTGTGAATGGGAGATTCGGTGAATTAACAATAATGCTAAAGTACATCCTTTTGGATGAACAGATTTTGGACAATATATTACGAGCTTATCTGACAATGAGATGGTTGATTGCACATTTTTTTTCCTAACATTTATTACATTTTCTATTACAATGAGATGAGTAAGTCAAAGAAAGTCGACGTAGGCATTAATAAGTTGTGCATTTCAAAATCAGAAAGAATCCCTTGAATATGAAGAATATAATAATACGTTACGATGAACATCAGAAAGGGCATCATGCATCTAGTTAGATAATTCACAACAGCAGATCCCACGCAGTTAGTCAGGCTTATAATGATATTCCCACCTACAATTACTAGAAACCAATTCACAGTTTCTAATTAAGTTACCCAGATTATTTAAAAATAACTCATGATTTTGGAAAAACAAAGTTATTTATAAGAAAATCGATTTTCCACCTGCTCAATACTGTTTTACGCGCACACTGTATCATATTATTGGTTTTAAATAGCCATATGCTTTACGGACTACATTTTCCCCATCCCCTACAAAATATCCTAAGCTGCTGCAACCGTACTAAAGTTTTGTTTTACATTCCTTACTTGAATAGCTGAATTCCCTTTTGTTTCAGTATTCTTACCATTGTCCAGTCATCGAATTATCAGTGTGAATTGGAAATGAATAGTAGCACAAACCGGCGCTGCAGATATTTATAATCCCATATTCAAACTGTATGGTACAAAGGGATAAGCTCTTTCAACGCGGAGAAAAGTAACCATTTCCTTTGATCATCCAAAAAAAGCTACAAACAATGACGGCTCAGGTGCTGCACTCATCGAACAAAAAATAATTGCTATTTACTGCTACAACGGTGTTTTCATCAATGAAATTCATGAGTTTGATCAACTGCATTTTTTACAGTAAATAACCATCCGGTGTTGCCTGCATTGCATTCCACATTGTTTACTTTTCAATTGTTTTCCCTCTTCATAAATCTTCCGATCCTCTCCTGAATCTCATTTTTTTATACAGGCCAAAAATGTAAAACCGAAGCCTTCCACTTCAATGGAAGCTCAAGTACTGGAGCATGAGGCCCCATTGCACTGGTAACGTTTTCCAGATACTTTCACCTAAACGCTTATGCAAATAGTTTCATCCTGACTAGGAAATAGAGTTCCGCATTGTTTATGTATAAATATTTAGATGTGGGTAGTATATAGCAGAATGATTACACAATTCATTCAACCCCGAATGAAACTTCGTAGGATGTGGGATAAAAAGCGAAACGAATTTTAAAAGAGAAAAACATGTGGCGTCGACACAAAATGGATTATCAATATCCACACAACCGTACCAATGCTGTAAAGACTCATTTTTATAAATCTCTAAACATATTGTCCTAGCGCGTAGCTCCTCTCTATTTATGCTAATATCATACGAGGTCGAAGAATGCATGCTGTTTAAAACAGTGCAATGCGGCATGCAGTGACATATGGATGGGGTGAAATATGTTTTCATCATTTGTCAGGATTAATTTTTTTTAGAGAACGAATCCAGCAGTCCAGTCCCACTTGTAATCAACAGCCATATCACATCTGCCTCACCACCACCACCACTCCGCGTTTTGACAAAAGCGCAATTTGTTGGAGGTTTCTGGCAATTACTAGGAAGTACAGCAGTGATGATAACAACGAACTGCAAGGATTTCTCTTCATCATTAATAATACATGGGTACGACTTATGTCATTTAGCGGTCCCAGTCGTGAGTTGTTTCATTCATTTTAGGTATATTTAAGTATTTAAATTTTAGCCTTGGCCTTCAACGTTCTCCCCCTTCTACTTACTTTCACTCAACAGAAATGAAACCGAAGCATACCCAGGCTTATGTATTTCAACTTCAAGTACTTAATACGATTACTCTCTTGCACTTGCAACTCCCACTCGTTTCCCCCAACTTTCCCCCGTATGTAAAAATAAATATTTATGTTTCGAAAATTTACCTTCTTGGGAAAGGATTCAAATTCACATGCTTCTTCGTAATGATGGAAAGGACAATAACGAGCTCACCCTGTCTCTGTAAAACATTCATTCGTACTTTTTCAGTAGTGCAGAAGCCTAAATACATTTTATTGTTGAAGAAGCAAGTTTTCTCCCTCAGCTTAATGAATAAATTTCGTGAGTACATAAGAAAGACAATGTTTCTGACATTTGAAATTCTTAAAGGGGGAGCTCGCATTGTAAATGACATAAAAATTTTCCTCTCTGTTAGACCTGTCTGATTAAACAAAACAAGGGTAGAAAGGTAAACAGTTTAGTGTACTGAGCTCACAAGAAGGTATTTAAGGCAAGAGAAAACAATCTTGCAGACCTTAATGTAAACCCGGGGGAAGGCTCTTGGATATTATGCCAAGACAAACAATACGGCCAGCCTCATACATTAGAAAAAGTATGTGTAGGTATTTATGTACGTATTTGTCATGAAGTCATGAAGCTACACATTTCTCTCATAAAAGGGGCACAACATGATGTGTTGCGCCCTTTGACTGCCTTCTATGAAGTAATGAATTTAAATCATGAAAATTAAGCGTAATAGCCAGTCTCGCAATTTGTCTTCGGCTAATGTACTTTCACAGTCTCATGCAAGCACGAGGTAATAACAACTACATAATATACAACAGTGCAGCGATGAATGTAAGCGTATACTTATAACTACCTAAGTGCATTCCACCTCATCATCATATCATCCGCCCTTTCCCATTTCACATGCATTTTTCATGAAACAGGAGTCTGGGAACAAAGGCCATGAATTACAAAGACGAGCACATATGTACCTAGGTACATTAAGCATATTATGAGATTTGTCTCGGGATAATAGGGGAAGGGAAATGCACTGGGTGAAAATCACGTTCCGTTCCATGCATGCTTTGAAGAATAAGAGCTAAACTCGTTAATCATCTTAGGAGAGCACACGTGTAGACACATTTCAAAAATCCAAGAATTTTCACTTTTATCTTATGCACTTTTGTAAGCCCTTGTGTAAGTAATTGTAATTGAAGAAGTAAACCGATATACTATTTATGGCAAAGAAAGCTTATATAGGTAATGTTAGTTCCTTCCTACAGGATTCGGAGTCCAAGTTGAGTTATCTGGCACTGGACTTTGCATACCTATATATGCCGACAGTGGTGAATCATAGATGTAATAAGAGTTCATTAAAATTAATAACATTTTTTGGATGAAACGAAACCATTTCATGTGAAGGATTTTCCAAGGTTTTAACAACAATTTTACCAGCGTTAGTACATCGAGTAGGGCGAGAATTCATCTCAAAGTATACACCACAACGGCCTACTAGAAGTTTCCAGACGGTTAGACTCTTATTGTGCGGGTCACTGGAAAGTGATCGTTACTAAAATATGCGTATTGGTAGCATGTTCCATTTTTAATACCTTACCTACCTTTGTGAATTTAGTGTTCTTTAGTGGATGCGATGAGTACTACTTTGTAGGAACTATAATCCCTTTTGAGTGAAACATACATTTCTAAGACTCCTTACTGAAGTAGAGTAAATTCGTTGTTAAAATATGAAAGAGCTTTCACTAGCTTACTTTCCTAACCTGGCAAGTTGCGTCTTGCGTCCAGCTATGCCTCTTGAAGTTACACGTTTACAGTATTTAAATATTAAGTAGGCTACAGTGCAATATATGTCCAGTTAGTTCATTAAAATAAATGCATTTAAAAACCACGAAGGTGGCACTGTAGTTGGAGCTTTTGTTTGATTATGAATGCACCGAAGGCAATGTTCCGCCAGTTGTTTGAACACATTTTCCCTCAACGAAAAATGAAAAAACAACCCCGATTTTTGATTTTACCATTGATCTAAAAACTGAACTAAAAATCTGTTTTTATGCAGATCAATGTTTTAAATGGTTTAGTATGTCATATTTTGGTTATCAGTTGTTGTGCCGCACCATTTCTAGAGTCACACTTGATGAGGTTTATAAAACCCCTTTTGTGTACCACCACTTTACTTGCACTTGAAAACGTCAACCTTGATTACACAACACTTTATCTGTTTATAATCTCAACCTACCAAACATACATTCATACAGCTGAGATTAATGAAAATTTCAAGCCGAACATTTACTCATTTACTTATATTTCTGTTTACATTTCATATACAACCGAAGTGATTCGTTTTGTTTGACATCTGAAGTGTGAACAAAAAGGATTAAGTTCCATCTAAAAAGCCAACTGCAATACATGTGCAGTATTTATTGCTAGCATAACATTCTATTTGGATTATGATTGATCTAGGGGAAAGTTAAGCTCGCTGCTGCTGCTGCAACAAGATGCAAAGAAGGGCGTTTGTTTTTCTTTCGTGTAAAATTTACTAATATGGGGTTCACCCCGTCTACCAAACAACAACCATAACCTTCCATTCATCCATACGCACAGGCGAAGCTACCCGGGTTCGGGACAAAACAAACAAAAAAATAATCAGATTTTTGATATTTTTGCTGTTGCTCATTTGTATGATAAGTAGGGATTGAGTAAATGTGCGTAGCCTCACGGAATTATGTGCATAATGTCAATATATTCAAAACATTAAATTGACTAATGGGAATAGCATTATCGAACCTTTTATTAGTTACGATGACCGTGTAATGTCCATAATGAAATGTCACACCATAGTGTCTACAGTTCTATGATTTTCCAGGGGACGAATTACCAACTTTGAATGGTAAAGCAAGGTTTAGGGACGCCGTGTGTGAAGGCTTAAATGTTTATTCCGAAAAAAATTATGATATTAAGGCATACTATACCGTAGCGTGAGTGAACGCGTGTAAAAATGTATTCAAGCCATAAATTAAATTTTTGTTGAGAGTGTAATATTATGGCCTACAAAAAAGGTTATTAGGAGGACTAATCTCTATTATTCAGGCATATAAAATTTACTACTAAACGCAGAACATAAAATCTAAAAGGAAAATATGCATATTGCCGGTATACTTATGAACTGGTAAAGGGGTTGGTGTTTGGGATAATGGTTGTGTCAAGCCGAATAATAATGTTGGTTTGGGTGACTAGTTGACTGACTGTGGCATTAGCGTGGTGCGGCGGCGGTGGTGTTCTCAGATGATATGCAAAAGGTAATAAAATTATTTCTGGAGCTGCAGCTGCCTTTGGATTTTTACGAGCCTTTTGATGGAAGCACACTAGAAAAGAGGTACTAGAACTGAAGCCATGCGATATACGATGGTTTTTTTGTGTAGAGAAAAAAATGAAAGAAAGGGAAGTGGGATGATTGCAATTTTGGAAGTTATTATTTTGGCACTTAAAAAACTAGTAATGGCAGGGTGTAGCGTGAAAGCAGATTCCAGTAAAATGGGATGGAGATGACCAAAGACGGAATCGGCTCATGGACAAGAAGCTGTTTTATGGGGTATTTGTCATTCGTCAATGGTTTCGTAAATCGTTTGGTTTATGATTTAGGCACGTAGGAATACAATAACTTGTGACGGATTTGGCAACAAAAAAAATCTTTCAAAAAGTCACCTGTGGTATAGGACAGGAAACCAGAGCAGCTCATGGTTCAGAAAAGACATGCTTAAAAAATAAAATAAAAATAATTTGAAAAGTAACAATTTGAAAATGAAGTTTTTGCATTGTGGAGAAAATATCTCTGCCTTTCTATAATAGCTGTTGGGTTCACAATACATGATTAAATCAGTCAACTTTACCGAGAAAACATTGGAAGAATTAAATTATGCAGATTGTGGGTTCGGGTTCTAAATAAATGGATTATTTACTCCTGTGTTGAGTCTTCACGAGTACCGGTGAGAGGAAGCCCAACGGGTGGACTTTTGCCGCATGATTTGCAAAACGGGAAAGTACCACATGGTAAACAGAAGCAGCAGGGAAATCAAGTTATCTGTTAGAGATGGAAAGGCAAGCCACAACTGTGCGGATTCAAAAGTGCGAACATAACGCTAACCAAACCATACCCATTCCATTTACGCATTAGCATTATCCTACACAAAGGCTTTGGCGTTTACTAAAACGCATCATCACCGTCAGCCAACATTCAATCGGATGAAATTAACTGGGACCAGAGTGACCTGGTGTGTGTGCGTACCTAAAATTGGATTTTCCTGAGAGTGGAGCAGGTTGCACGCAGTGCCCACACACAAACACACGCATTTTACTTAAGTTAAGGGCTGTTTATCTGGATGGGAGAATTCAGAGGCAAATTCCAATTTTGTCGTATTTACATTCGCATTTCGACATGGTATTACATATTCATTCCTTTCCTTACTCGTGAAAGCAGTTGCTGGAGTTGGGATCCCCGTAAATGGTAAAATATTGTTTTCCCGTTACCAACTTTTCCCATTTGAGGAAGCTAATACTGGAGTCAGGTACATATGTGCTAGTCCAAGGGAATGCAATGTTGCGGTTGAATTCTCTTTCACAGCCCATGAACCAATGCAGCATCCTAGACTTTCGTCTTTTTTTTGCTTACTCACTTTCACAATCATAAAATGGGAGCTATAGCGGATAATTTTTCCAGACAGCAACTGAAATTTATGTTTCTATCAAAATTACCCGTGTGTAGGTAGGTACATAAAACTACCATGTCAAATCCACTAACAGTCATCAAGTCCCATTACATACGTAATAGCAGTATGTCGGCTTCTTACGAAATAGTAATAATGCTTCGGTTGAAATGTAAATTTGAATGGAAAGTTCATCACTTACATCATCCAGACGAAGTTATCGGAACTGGCAAGAAGCAAAACTGAGTTTTCTCTGGATTAGTTGAAAGATATAGTGAAACTAACAAACAGCCAGAAGTTGTATGTTCACCTGCAGAATTCAAAAAAATATATGCTGGAACGAGCTTTCAAGATGCTGCGGTGCGTCGACCTTCATAAAAGAAAGAATCCAGGTCTGGTTACTAGAAAAATGCCGGAGAAAGAAATGTTGGAAACAATAAATTCGAGCAATTTTCTATATTTTCTCTTGCTCACCCGAGCATTTTTTGGAACATAAGGTAAGAGCATATATATTCCTTCCTTATGTACATTTAGCGGTGCGTTTATTGCCCCCAATATTGTGCCTAAAATATGATTATTTTATTTTCCCATCATAGCCCCATTTTCTCCAAGAAAAGAAATGCGTAAGTAAGAATCACAAACATCCCATAAAGCTCTTTGATTTAGGTGCATCTCCAAATGGAAGTTTTTTTTTATAGGGGTTCACTCACTCCTCCTTGGAAGGTACACGCGTTCCATCCAGACTGTGATGAGGCAGGTTCCATTAGAGAGCTACTGAAATGCATCCATTACGGCTGGATGCCATTACCGACCGTTGTTAAAGTGCTAGATGATGATTTTGATGAGCCTATTTTAAGGATAAACTGGGGAATATTCATGAAAGTGCATCTTTTCCTGGGATTTTATCGGGCTGATCCGAAACAGAGGAGTAAGAAAGATCCAGATTGAATGCGGAGGAGTCGAACATTGCGGGCTTGGTTCGTACCAAGCAAGGAAAGAAAACTTTGTCGTCCCGAGAAAAAAAAAAACTCGCCATATTTTTGTTGGTTATTCACGCTGCGGAACCGGGATGGCTTGTGAAACAGTAGAGGAGAGAGGTATCATCTGCTTCCGCTTTCAAAAAACCGTTTCGACAATTTCGAGCACATTGACTTTCGTACATGCATACATACGCAGTAAATTGAAAGGGAAGGACTTATATAGCTGAAGAGTGAATTTTTTACATGACTTTATCTCCTCAAGTTATATCGTCGGTCTCAATTGATTTTCTAATAACTCTAAATTTCTCAAAATTGATTTTCTAATAACTCTAAAATCCCC
>JAQIWX010000828.1:0-13264 GCA_034696785.1 Lepidocyrtus cyaneus | reverse complement strand
GCTAAAAAAAACAGCAGTTTTTCATTTCATGATCCATTCATTTCTTTCGGCCAACCAACCAACCTTGTGCCAATTTTCTTCCATGAAAAGCAAAGCAGCCTGATCATCTGCTCAACTTTTATCTTGCTCATGCCATGTTACAAGTTTCTTCCTGGAATGCAATGCACATTGCACATCTGACTCGAGCGTGAGTTGATGCGGGACAGAACAGGACTGAACTTGAGTCGGATGAAGTTGATACAGGACAGACTAGGGCTCCCTTGCCGCTGACATGCTAATGCTGGATTCTCCATTCTCCGTAGTGTAGTCACTTGTTCGCCTTTTTTGATGTGGAGAAGTTGTGGGGCTAAATTTGAACCACTCACGTTGAAAAGTTCCGTCTCTTTTTGCGGCTAATTGCATTGCCTTTTTGCGTTGGATATAGGGCTCCGAGCAGAAGTTTTCCGAGAAAACCCTTTGTCTTCAGCCAACTAACGGTGGAGGAGTTTTACAATTGTTAAATATATTCTATTGGCAGTTAACTGATTGTGTTTGTAGTTTTGTGGAGGAATCAAAAGGGATATTAACTGGGAGTTTGTTTTTGTTGTGAGTTGTGCCGCTGCGCAGAAAATAGAGAGGATTACAAGACAGTTAATTAACAAGAAAAGTTAACAGTTAAAAGTAAGTTTGTGAAGGTGGATAGTTAAAAAGGGAGGCAGGATTTGAGGGAGGAGGCTGAGGGCTGGTTGGAGGAGATTTTGTGACTTATCTTGCTCAAATTAAAAATAATTAAGATTGAAGTTATATAGTCAAGTGGGAGGAAGAGGAAGGGGCGAAGGAGGTTTTCATTACGTCGGAGGAGTGGAACTTGAATTGGACGACAGGTTTTCGAGCTTATCGACGGTTAAGTGCGGGTTGTAGATATGGCGAAACTGAAGAAGACTACTACGGAGGTCCCGGAAACGAATGGCGTTAGTAGTAATGGGGATGACTTTTACATGTCAGAGGTGGATCGGTCGAGGATTTTGGTGAGATGCGAAGGTAAGACAAAAAAAAAGTTAAATATAATTCATCAGTTTTCTCTGACAAGCCACCCGGTTGATTTAGGCTAAGACAATTGAATTGAGGTTAACAATCTTTTTAAATTATTCATTACTCATGCCTGTCTCTATTTTCAATTTTTATTTTAAAGATGTGATGTTCAACGCGTTGTCCCGGGAGGGGGAGTCTGTCCTGGAGTGGATGAAATCTCAGCATGGCCAGCGAGTTCGAAAGTGGGATAGGGATATTGAGCCTTGCCAGGATGTGGATGGGGAGAAGGATTTAATTTATTTAAGGAGCCTCGACCCCGTTGAGTGGAAGGATCAAGATCATTATCAAGTAATAGGAATACGACATTTGAGGCAGCGGGCGTCCGAAGAGGACATCAAGAAAGCCTGTGGGTTTAATTATTATCAATTAAGTTAATTAAATCAGTTCAATGAGGGAGGGTTTGGATTTAAACATAATTTTAATTTCCTTTTTTTTAATTGATTGATGCCGAGTACAGATAGATATAGGGTTCTACGTCACCATCCGGATAAGCGGCAGGCTGCTGGGGAGACCATCAATCCGGAGGGGGATTACTTCGCATGTATAGTGAAAGCTTATGAGATTTTGGCAGTACCTTCCAAGCGACGCGCATATGATTCGGTTGACCCGCAATTTGACGACTATACTCCACCCAAATCAGTAAAATCGCCGGAAGAGTTTTTCGCCGTGAGTACATGCTATAATATTTTAGTTCGTTCTTTCTTTAGCTATTTATTTGCATTAAATTATAATAATTGTTGGATGTTTTTTTTGGAATTTAGGTTTATGGGAAGTGGTTCGCACTAAACGCCAGGTGGTCTGTTGAACAGCCTGCCCCCCTGTTGGGGAACATGTTCTCAACTCGCAGTCAAGTAGACGAATTCTATCAGTTCTGGTTCGACCTGGATTCCTGGCGAGAATACTCCTATTTGGATGAGGAGGACAAGGAAAAGGGCCAAAGTCGGGAGGAGCGACGATGGATCGAGAAGCAGAACAAAGCTCAACGAGCCAAACTAAAGAAAGAAGAAATGTCCAGGATTCGCTCAGTGGTGGAACAAGCATGGAGCCTGGACCCTCGGATAGCCATGTTCAAGGAGATGGGCCGACGGGAAAAACTGGAAAAGAAATTGGCGAAGCAGAAGGCCGTCCAAGATCAAAAGGATGAGCTGGACAAGATTCGACTCGAAGAGGAAAGGAAGGTCCGGGAGGAGGTGGAGAAGCAACAGGCCGAGGAAAGGGAGAAGGAAGCCGCCGCCAAGAAAATCAAGGAGGCTCAGAAAAAAGTACTGAAGAAAGAGCGGAAAACGTTTCGAACCATTTGCAAAGGCAACAACTACTACGGGGAGGATGACAAGACCTCCGTTGAGAATATGACATCGTTGGAAGAACTCTGCGAGATGTTGCAAGCAGAAGAGCTCACAAAACTCAATCAGTCCTTAGCCAATCTCAGTTTCGACGATGGGAAAGCAGAGTTTGAAAAGGTTGTTCAGGAGGTGGCCAAACGGATATCGGAGGAGAAGGCAAAAACCACACAAGACGCTTACAATAAGGACAATGACAACTCCTCCAACGGCGGCATCCGTCGTGTGGGCAAAGGGGAGGATCATTGGAGCCACGAAGAGCTTCAGCTACTCATCAAAGCAGTGAATCTATTCCCTGCGGGAACGGCCCAGCGGTGGGAAGTAGTCGCCAATTTCATTAATCAGCATTATCACGGCAGCAATGGGAGGAAGCGAGCAGCTAAGGAGGTGCTAGCCAAAGCCAAGGACATGAACTCATCCGACTTCTCCAAGAATAGCTTGAAGGAAGAGGCCAACCAAAAGGCGTACGAGATGTTCGAGAAGAACATCAAGCACCCGAATGCCGCCGTTGTCGTCGAGTCCGAAGAAACCAAGCGGGATGATGCCGCAGGGGCGGGTGGGGATTCGGTGTCAGTGACCTCTTCCTCAGATGCGTCCAAGGCGTGGACTGCCGGCGAGCAGAAACTGTTCGAGCAAGCCCTGAAAACCTACCCCGCCTCTGCGGGGGATCGTTGGGAAAAGATTGCGGAGTGCGTTCCTGGCAGATCCAAAAAGGAGTGTATAGTTAGGTATAAGGAGCTGGCCGCTCTGATAAAAGCTAAAAAATCGGCGCAAGTAGTTAAGTAGAAATGAATAATAAGAATAATTAATAATTAGTAAAAGGAATTCTTGCTTTACTTTTTAATTTATGTTATATCGCAACGCTCCACTATCTATTCTTATTGTCTTTTAAGCTGGTTTTAAAACAAAATCATCGATGGATGCATGTTTGTTTCTTGTTATGTCGTCCATCTCATTCTAATCCTTGTTCTTCTGTTTTTTTTAAATTCTCGTGCTTAACCTTTTATTATTGTTGATTTAAATTAAATGCACTCCTCCAACTACAAACATCCGAGCAGTGAGGCCTGAAGTTATGCAACATTGTTTTATTTTAATTTTCGTTTGGTATGATTGTGATTGTGATTTTTAACATCCCTTGTTAACTATATTATAAGTAATAATTGGTGATATAATTGTACTCGGAAATAAATTCTTATCCAAACAAATGTAAGTTAAGTAAGCAGAAAGAAACTATAAATGTATGTTTACTAACAATAACACAACGCAACCATTTCAATTAACAAAAACATATTTAGGCGCTGTTGTGGTGGAATATATATAAAAAAAATATGAACTGTTTTGGCTTCAACATGACTGACTACTCATAAAATTTATGTAAGGTTGAGAAGTAAAAATGGGGGCGGAGCAATTAGTTAAAAATAATACACTACAAACTACAACATGATAATGATGATTCTCTTCGTAAGTTTATATATTTTTCCCCTAATTATCAACAACATTTTGTAACTGTCTCCGCCAGAAGAAAACAAAAATATGAAATAAAAATAAAAACACAAAAAATATTTACTTATACCGTCATAATATCTAGTTTGGAGGGGGTTCTTCGTAATTCATTTTCATTTTCAAAAAATCATCATCATATAATTCTTAATTAATTAATAATTAGCTACAAATAACCACATTATGTATTAAATCATTTTAGATTATTGCATAATAGGCCCTTGTATAAGCCATAACCCTGCTCCTGCTCCTCCTCCGGCGGACCGGGATAGGATGCATGCATGTGCTCGCTGACAACGAGCTCATGAGAGAGGACTTGGGCAAGTTAGTACATGAGCGGGGAGCCAACATCACATGAACTTCTTCATTCAATGCAAATATGAACATCAAATCCCAATCACATGGCTGTAGTAAATAAGCGTAGTCAAATCAAATCCGGTCTAGTTAACAAATCAGTTTCGCTTGCTTTTAGCAATACTCCTTCCATGTGCTTGACAAAAGTAAGTTGTGAAATTGACTGGAAACTTTTTTTTTATCCTCCAGTTTAAATATTAATATTGTCAGCTGTTGGAACCCTTTTCTGTGGTGCCGGGTTGTTTTGTTGTTTTTGGAAGTTAAAGAATAGATTGGTTGGTGGTGGAGAAAGTTAAGTTTCATTTACATATTTACATTTCATAATTGGTATTGCTTTTTTTAGGAGTGTTCTGATGTCAAGTTAACTTTCGGAGGCCAAGGATAATTTAAATGAAGTTTTGGAAGTAAACAAAAAGAAATGTGATGAGGGAGGGGATCCACTGCTACTTGGCCTCAATTTTAACAAGAGAATTTGATGAGAGGAAGTGAGTTTGATTTTTCCACCCGGCAGTGTAACCAATCAGCTGGGAATACAATTGTGGAAGGAGATTTTGAGTTTTATTCCGTCTCCCGTTACGGCTTTCACAGTTAAAGTAATCAGTAATGTTTACTTATTGGAATTACACTACCAACTACGCTTATTATGATTGGAAATGTTAACAGTGATTAGTTTAAAACTTAAATATAACAAAGTATAAATTTTGTTTGTGATTATTGTATGTGTTAGTCAAGAATTTGCAACTTCCATTGAAGCAAAATGCAGAGGGAAACCCTGTCCCGAAGTTTATTCTTCTCCCAAAACCTTCTCCGGAAGTCAATCTGCTCGATTGGGGGTGGCCGTTTGATGAAGCCGATTGGTAGTAGGCCGCTGCACAGCCGACCACTGTTCCATCATCCTTCATCTTCATCGTCGTCTCCATCAAGATGTTATCATCGATCCTGGGAGAACACTGCCCAGCCGATTGCAGAGGTCAAGACGACATCCACGGCTTCGGATGGAGGCCACGAGGATGATTCTGCTTTCGGAACAGTTCATGTGAAGCAGTTCAATCTGAGGGCAAAGGATATTCTGAGCACGCCGGATGAGCCAGTGTCCTCCCCCTCAGCGATCTCAGCCTCGGCGAGGGAGGAAGGAACTGATACTGCAAGTGGAGGAGCCGTAGACTCCCGGATTCTGATTGCTCACAACGTGGAGGAATTGCTGGCGCTCACTTCGGAGCATGAGTTGACGCTGAAGCATGCCTGCATGATCATTTCTCGATTGGGAAGTATCGCCCAGTTGAGGGGCGACCCTACGCTTAGCGAAAGGATTCGATCGGACAGGAAGTTCACACGGCTGTTCAATCTGATCCAGAGGGGAAATCACTCCCAGTTCCCGCACACCCTTCTCCAAGCTCTGAATGTACGTAGGAATTTTGATTACAAATATTTGATTTTTGATAATGGAAGGTTTGTATCCAAATGCTTTGTTTTGTAATTTGTTTTGAAGGGTCTGCAAAAACTGGGACTGGAAGCGTCTCCAGAGGTATCAAGACTGGTGGAACGGGAGCTCAGTTGGTCAATGAGACGCTGTCCGCTGAAGTTCCTCGCAAAGTCCATTCGCATTTTACGGGACAATAAGAACAGGGAGCCAGCCAAGTCCGCCGCTGATAACCAAGATGAAAGTATATTGCAGTCAGCAGTCAAGGTTCTGCATCGGCGCTGGATTGAGGCCATCACCGGCAGCGACTTCATATCCCTATTCCAGATCATCGAGCTGTTTGACGATGAGCGGAGGGGGAAGGTGGAAGAGCGAGCGGCGGATGTTGCCCATCAGTTCACTCCTTTGGAAATATTGAAGGTAATGATATGATAATTGATAATGAAGTATGTAGTTACTGGAATGGATCTTCTTCAACAGCAGTGAATAATTTTTAACAATCTTCCTAATTATTTTGCTTTCTTTTATTTATAGCTATTTATCGTGTTGGGAGAGAAGAAACGACGAGCGACGCCGTTACTGAGATCACTCGCCTTCCACTACAGCAAATCTGAGTACCGGTGCAATGCCAAAGAAGCAATTGAGTTGATTTATTCAATGAATGAGCTCACCTTCGCTGAGCCCGTAAGTACTATAATTATTTTAATCAATCTATTTCATTGAATCAATTTAAATGAGGGTTTTACTTAATTTGCTTCTATTTTTTTCTGTGATTTCTAGATACTTATGAACAAGCTGTGCACGGATGTATCTGAGGAAATCTCGAATGTTAGAAATGTTGCGCTGATCAGTTCGCTGATGACGAGCCTGGGCCAAATGCGATATAAGCAGAAAGGTGAAATTAATTACGAATTACGTCCATTGCCATTTAATTGGAATTTTATTAACTTCCATTATATAACTCTTCTCATCATTTGATGTTGTTGTTGTTCCTCCAGAAATACTTTTGGCTGTGGATGAATGGATTATGAAGCGGCTGGACAGGCTTCGTGTGTTCGACTTCGCGGCGTGGCTCCAGGCTGCGGCTACAATGGACTATAAATCACAAAATTTACCGGCATTTTGTACAAAGGCTCAAGAGGTGCTCACCCAGTCCGCCGTATCTAGTCCCTCAGAATGGGTTAACATTGTGCATGCCTTTGCCGTGCTGGACCAAGTTCAAAATGAGATGCTTTCTTCGGTGCTCAGCCCATCGTTCGTGGAAAGTATAGGTAAAATTCAGTATTGGATTTAACATTTAGGTTTGCCATTTTTTAAAAGCTCAACTCAAAAATTCTAATCTTTTTTAATTTAATTTATTAATTGCAGAAAAAGTTGGACCCAAGTCAACGAAGCAGAAAATCAAGTTGCTAAATCTGAATTTTCTTGCAAGGCAGCGACAAGGGAAGGACTACAAGGGGCCACTGTTATCTGAAGCGACAGTGAAGGAATGGTCAGAGATCTTTGTGAGTAGCAGTGATGAAAAACTTTCCAAACTAGTTATCGACTCGTTAGCAACCTTTCTTCCGCCACAGAAATATTTAGAGTTAAACTGTCCATTACCATCCGGAGTATTTGTAGGTGAGGGAGGAGTGCATAAATTATAAATATTGTGATGATAGTTACATCAACTTAACTTATTCTAATCTTTCTTTTAAAAAACCCTTCGGTTTGCCTTTTGGCCTTTGCAGACGCCAAATGTTTCCTGGACACTAAGATGACGCCTATCACCATCGATGTTGCGAAATCAAAAGCATCGGCTTCCATCACGAAGGTGGCCTTCGTCGTGGAAAGCTATACGGCGATGTGCCTGGGACAGAAGTGCCCCACTGGACAGACCTCCCTCAATACGCGGATGCTGGAAGCAGAGAACTTTGTAGTGATTAGTGTCCCCTTTACCGAGTTCGGACATGGTGACAAGCTAGTCAGGAGGGTGAAGTATTTGGAACAGAAATTAAAGTCACTGGCGCAAAACGCTGAAGGAACATTTCCCGGTAAATAGCAATAACTGAGTAGTAAACATAGTCAGTCTTTATATTACAAAAAAAAATGTGTGAACTGCTTATCCGTAATCATTTATTGTTACGTTAAACTGTATTTAATAATATAAATAAATGAAAAACAAAAACTATTTAAAACATGAGAGTTTCAACGGTGGGTTATTGAAGTTGCTTTATAAATATATATAATTAACGCTAAAGATTATCAAGGCATCGTTATGTTGACTAAATTATGACTAAAGTGTAACGATCATATCATGCGGATCAGATTATACGACGTTTGTACATTTTCATCTTATGACATGACAACAATTACTTTACTATTTAACCACTATATACAATTATAATTTAGCAAATCGTTAGTTATTTATGCATCATTTAGAGATTATTAAACTTTAACAAGCATTATTTATTAAAATAAATCCAAACGGAATTAATCCCTTCCCCTACCACAAGGTCAGGCTTCTTATCAGGGAGGGAAAATCTGCACGCTGCTACGGCACTCCCTGAGCTCATTTCCTGTTGGCACTTCGTTTTAATTTCTTCCATCTGATAAGTAAAGTAAATAATAAATAAACATTAAACTTATCATCATTGATTGATGATCAGCTCACCATCGAGTCCACTCCAAAAATGACAACGTTATCGTAAGACTTCAGGGATGTCTTGAAAATGTCCTTCCTTTCGAACCGGGTACTGGCGGAAACGCCATTCCTAATCGCGCTAAATCTGGAGAACCAAACAAGCCATGGGTTTAACTCCACACCGGTCCCTTTGAAGCCCCGTTTCGCTCCTTCAATCACCTGCAAATAAAAATCAAAGCATGAGAAACAAACAACGCTTTTAAAAATTAACTCCAACTTCCGGTAATGAGTAGGCACCGTCAACGTAAGATGCTGAATTTGAATAGTGTAATCATGATTTGCTAAATATATGAAATATTATAATTATTTATTTCCGTCACCCTTACTATTCTTCCATCCCCACTCCCCAAATCAATTAAGCTCCCCGTTCGTCCTCGAAGGCCAACAAAGATATTTTCCACTTGCTCCGTCGTCGCAGGCACATACGGGAGAACGACTCGACGAAGGGCTGGGGAGACGAATGGCGCACAAATGGCACTTAATAGCAGTGCCCCTCCACCTGGAAAACAAAACACCCCAAATCAACTTCCAACTCAATTAAAAAAATGGAATCGATTAACATTTAAGATGACATATTAAATTTTTATCGAACTGACTGCAGAATTAGGGCTCACCTGCAATCCCTGCAATGACCAGTCCCAACCTCCTACTCTTTTGAAGACTTTCAGGGGCCGGCGTATTAAAATCTATTGTGCAGTCTTTACACGTGGAGGTCATCTTTATTTGCGAAACCGGTTTGATTAAAACTGAACAGTAAAGAACGGTTACAACACCTACAGTTAACACAATTTTGTGCTTTTAAGCACTGAACGACAGCTTAAATGACGGAAGATCTACCAATCAATATCAAGCTTTTTAATTACGTTTAGGCCTTGTCACTTGTTAGGTTTAAAGAGCGGATAACTTTTTACTGATGAGAGCCAACAAGTCACAACTAAACACATTTATTAGATTTTTTCGCAGATGTTGTTGTTCTGGCCATCAGAGCAGAGCCCGCTTCAACATTTGATTCATCACATGTGCTGGTAGGGGACAGTCAGTCAGTCTGCTGATGCGATGAAAGTAGATGACTTTGTTGGTTGTACTGTACATAGTGCTGCCCGCTCGCACTGTCATGTTGCCATGATGAACATTTTACAATGAAAAACAGCCAAGCCAGCAATATGAAATGAACGGAAGTGGGACTTTTTTATTGAAGGTCGTATGAAAAGTTTAATAATTGGCCTTGAAACAATAAAATTAAACGGTTAATTTTCTCATTTCAGCATTAGATGCTATTAAAATGTGAGATTTTATTAATCAAATGACATGAAATAGTATCAGGCGATTTGTTGTTGAGTTGAGTTGATATATAAGTATATAAGTTGAGTTGAGTTGAGTTGGTATATAACTTCATAAGCTTGAACGAATTAAATTCTGTTAGATTATGCCATTTTGGATGGATAAAAAAAGGTTGCAGATTAAGATTAAGATTGCTTGCTAAAAAAATAAAAAAAGATGTGACTGGAAGAACAAGAATTACGAGGTATTTATAAAAAAAGGAATTCAAAATTGGAAAACAGAAAAATTACGAAGAAGGAGAGTTAATCTCATTCATGATTTACATTATTTTATATATTTGAAATATTTTTGAACAGTAACAATGGTAATGTTAAATAATAATTAACATCATTACATAAATTGAATTTTATGTGTTGAGTTTTAAGTAATAACAACATAAATCAAACCACAAAACCACTCGCAAGCATAACAAAGTAATAAATTCGTAAATAGATTTTAAAAAGTTGAAGAAATCTGCTGTTGAACAAAACTAGCTGGAACTTTCCACCCCGCCGCTTCCCGTATCAATCAACCAAGTCAAGTCACCGTCTTAGGGTCATTCACCGTCACCTTCCAACTGCGAAAATACGTAGCTGCTAGACTGCTACTGTGCTCGGTCATTGTCTAACTTTTGCGAAATCAAAGCGTCTCTAAAAAATATGTCCAGAATAATGTGACTGGAGATGGGAGCTAGGTCAATTTAATTTATAAAAAAAAGGTAATTTGATGATAGATATGATATCTGAAGTTTTTCGGGGCACTGTGAGACATTAAAAAAATACATATTTAAGTATATATGCTTCCAATTTTAATTATCACCACCATATTGTAGGTTTAATCATTCTATTCCGCATAAATATGTAATTCCTTTTCCTTCATAGTGAATGTAGCGATGTTATAATATGATCACATTTAAACTTCCAGAGTTTAGAATCATACACATCCTTTGGGAAAATGATTATTACTTTTAATTCAATTCCCGTTTGCGGTACGGAGGAAAACTTTTTCTTTTTTCATTTGCTCGACAAAGCTCGACTGCAGGAGAACCGGCCATCGGGACATGATATGCTGAGAAAAGAAGACTGTTTGGTCATTGTTTTTTTTCCAACCCAACAAGTCAAAACGGACCAGTGGATTTGAAGGAGGCTCAAAAAAGGGAAAAGAAGGCCCACATTATATATCCCATACAGATTTTGTAGGGCATGCATGGGAAATGGGCATACAGATTGGAGTACTGGTGCTTGCTCCACTAATCTTGCCTTTGGGATTGAGGACCCTGCCATGTCATCCCATTCCCATTGTCAACAAAACAATCTTTCCATTCCACACACACACACACATTGCACTTTTGGTAAAAGGAGCTCTCAGTGAAAAACCGACGTTTTTCATGTGTAATTTAGTGGAAAGGCTCAGATGTCTCATGATGGTCATAATGATGATGCGGTCGCACGTCATCGCCCTCTTTCATTTCGGCACTTTTTCCAGCTTACCAACAAAAAAAAAACCAAAAGTTATTTTTGAGAATAAGGGAAACTGCCTCCCTGGCCAAACCTACAGCGGTTTCCGCAAGGGAGCTTTTCAATCCATATCAAAAGTTAAGCTCCGGATTATCCCTAGAACAAGCGAACACAAGACATCCTTGGCCACCTTTTGGCATTTAAAGAAAAAAAATTTAGATTTAACATTTTGATATTTAAAATAATATGCAAAAATAAATGGATTTATTTTGGATGAGTTTGATTTTGAATCCCGATCCGTTAGCGAATATTTTTTTTTTAGTTTCCCATCGTCAAAAGTGCATATCATGTAAAATTAATTTACATTTCTGCCCTTCAAAAGAATATCTATATGGAAGTGAAGCAGATCAGATCCAATATTATAGCTTGATTGTGTGATGATGATGCATCATCATCATCCCAAAAGTGGTGATGGCAAATAGCTCATTCAGCCCATAATACTAGTTACAGTCTCATGATTTATGACAAGGCAGTAAAAGTAATGAATGGCGTGTTTACACAATGGCCAAAGGTTCATTCAGCAGCGTCCTAAAACCAAACCAAACCCGAAACAAAAAAAAATCATATCCAGTTGGCTCACACTCTCACTCACTCGCTTCACTTGTATACCGAGACAACAACAATGCAAAATGTAACTAAACTGCAACTGGCTGGAATGGAAGTCAACTCCTTTCCCAGTCCAGTTCCATCATCATCCCCAATTCAATCCAAAGTCAAGAGCCTTTAAATAAAACAATAATTTAGATTATAACAAGTCGCTATCATCATCATGATCATCCTTCCTTTTCCTCTTGCCCTGCTTGGTAAAATGGTTGTCATGTCATCATGATCCATGCTCCAGTCCTGGACTTGGAAAAGTCATGAAGAGGCCATTTAGCAAAAACACAAAATCTTCCCTGTTGGTTGTTATTATTTTTATTATTATCATGATTTCCCTAATATGAGAACCGTGTGGTTGCCTTTTTGCTTTCTCCCCCAAATAAGAAGCAGCCCGGCCCGATCCAAAAAAAAGGGTGCACATCCGATCACATGCGGAAGATCATGATCATGATGATTGAATTGAATTAAAACCAATAAATGGGAACATGAAAGGGAGCGAGCAAAGGGTCGAACTAACCATTAATAAACCGCTAAAGGGATTCAGCCTAAAAAAATATATAAATGACATTTCACTAACTAGCAATAGCAACGGCAATCCAAATATCCAACGAAGAAGATGGGAATGGGAGGGAGATGATGATGATGATGATCATGAGGTTTATGTGATGAGTCGAGCCAACGTACTAAAAGCTAAACTTATTTCCATTTTTATAACATTCATTCATTCCCATCTTCATCAATGGCTCTGTATGGAAGCCAAAATAGTTATATTTTTTTCTTTGATAATAATATTCTTGCCATTGAGAATTTGAAGTAGTAAGGTAGTTTTTTTCTCTCTCTCCATTGCATTGAGGGGTTGGGTTGGGATTTGTGAACCCAAAATAAAATATAATTTCATTGAAAGTTTTGAGAATGAGAACCTTTTTTTCTCCTCATTTTGGTTTCCATTCTTTAATAAAGCTGGAATCAATTTATCGACGACGAAGGAATTTTTGCCCTGACTTTTTGACGAGCAGGAGGAGTGGAACCTATTTTAAGCTACTATATAGCTATTCTTGTGTAAGCCCATCATATAAAAAAAATATGTGAAGTGTTGAGACTCTTGTTATGTCGGACCTTGTTAGAGTTGTTGTATGGAGCCCAGGTAGGAGCACTTCCTCCCTCCCTTATTCTTCTTTTGCATTTTTTTTCTTTTCATATCATTCATCCTCCTTCTTGTTGGGACGGCCCTTAAGTTACTACACGTCCTCATGCTTATCATTCATATTAAATTGAATTCCTTTTGCACGGAGTTATTCATATTCATCAATCAATATGGATTGGGCATAACTTTTTCGACACTTTTTGAACTTATTGAATCTTGCATGCTCACTTATACCTACATGAACGGAACTAATCACAATCACTGTATGGATATATTTTTGGAGTGAGGGAGCGAGACGAGAAGTTTTGTACTTAT
>JAQIWX010000827.1:0-13280 GCA_034696785.1 Lepidocyrtus cyaneus | reverse complement strand
AAATCTTGTTAACCAGAGACTGATGCTTTGGGCTAGGTTAATAATTTGCATTCTAAATACCCTGCTATTAAGAGAGATAATTTAGTTAAAACCATAAGCTCCTACAAATGAATTCTCGACATGATACGATACAGGATAATCAATTCAGAAGTAGTTTTTCGTCATGAACATGATCAACAACAGTGGTTTGGATTGGGTAGTGAGCAGGTTAGGACCAAAGGACTTACGAATGAATACAACGAATCAAAAGAAATTAAATTTGTTTGTGTTCTCTGCAGTTAAACTGAAAACTGGCCAAGTAACATGCGCATTTTCGGTGCTAGATAAGCTAATCTCTCTGATTATTTATTTGTTTTCCACATTTTTATTTCATTTCTCAGCAGTATTTTTTTTAAAGTCATTCCTTGTTTTCTTGTAATCCGTTGTAAAAATTAGATATTCAGTTTATCAGAAAAAGATATTCATCCTCGATGCTTTGTCTTAGGAAGAAAAAGAAAGGTTTTCATTTTCGATTTTTCTGATCATCACAATCAGTCGTTTTTGGAGTCTTGTAAGTCAACCCCCTCCTGCAAACGACTGAGGGACCACCGACCGGTATGAAATCGTGTTTTATTTTTGAATTGCAATTGCAACAGGTATTTCATTCCTCTCATTAGCGAAATCAAATGGATAGAATTGCAAATGAATAATTTGCCAACCAAACCAACCGTATCCTTATCCTAGTCTAGTGCGATTTCGAAAGATGTTTTCTTGTTGGGGTATTGGCTATTTTGGTACCCGAAGGAAAGGACTTCATTATTATGCATCATTCACTTGAATGAATTTTTCTTTGCAGTTTCGTTTGCCTTAAAGGTGTAAAACTTAGGTAACCAAATGACATTCGATTCGCTCGAGCAAGAGAAAGAAAAATGGAATAAAAGGTGCGGGAACTAAATAGCACATGTACGAAAGAAAAAAAGAGAATCCTATTCTATCACATCAGCAATTCTACTACAATCTTTCACGGTATTACGGTACAAACGTACATGCATTCATTTTTTTTTCTCCTTTCAAAATTTTAAACCGGTGTTTGCTTCTGCTGTGGTGTTGGTGTGGCGATGGGATGACAAAGGGTTAACTGTTGTTCAAAAAAAAAATCAATGAAAAACCTGTGCGTGCGTGGCTATGTGAAGAAGAAGAAAAAAAACTCGTATGTATCGACAACACCGAGATTCTTGTCTTCTTGACCTGTGCTTTCTGCATAACTACGTCCGTCCATACCTGTGCTGATTGATATATACATTTTTTTTCTTTCTTAAAACATGCATGCGCACAGGTTATGCATATGAAATGACTGTTTAATGATGACGATAAAAATATTTTTATAAGCCTTAACAATTAGTTATACGGCCTCGTCAAATCATACTCATATTCAAATTTTTTTCCTATACATCCCAGAAGACGACACTAATCGTAAACGATAGTCGTTTAAAATTTTTGAAAAAAAAAACAAGTGCTTCATAAAAAAAATTTAGAACAAAAGTATTAGTGTAGCTCCTGCTCAGCTCAGTTTTTTATTGACGGAAAGGGATTAGCAAAGAATTGCTAAAGGGAGGAGGATCTTCGTCCCTTAAAATCTTTTAAGTAACTAATTTACATATTTTTAATAGAATTAGCCAGGTAGTAAAAATATCACATAAAAAATCCTCGTCAACTATGCCTCGGTAGAGAAAAAGACGGAAAACGAACATTCATATTTAAAATTTTTATTTTATTATTACCATCCTCATCATATTCATTGCTCAATCTTGTAAAAAAAATCCGCACCCAATTATTAGTACGAAAAATAGAACGGCTTTCTCTAAAAAAAAACGTTCAAAAATAAAAATTACTCTTGAGCAATTAGCAATCCTTCCCGTTTTTCCTCATGTTCTGGTCTAGTCATTATTGTTACGTACAGAGCTAATTTTCGGGGCGTTGTTGCGTATTGTTCAGCTTTCGCCTTGCCTTCCGTGTTTTTTGACGTGTAGTTGCGAAAAACTCTTTTTCAAAAAAATGCATCTATATCTATGCAAATCCAATCCAATTTTCGAATTTCACATATGCCCATAATATCTGTTATTTTGCTCGAGAGCTATTTTCCAATATTGCAGTTTCTCATTCATGGTTCGTTCGGTTGTTTCGCCTTTGCTCACGCTGAAACAATGCGAAACTACTCGCAAGTTTTACTCCCTTCCCGTCATTATTTTACATTAGCAAATTGTGAGCTACTTGACTTGATTTGCTTATTTTTATTCATCCCACCTTCCTTTTTCACGGGAATAGAATGATAACTCTCTTTTTATTCCTTTATATGAAGTTTTTTTACGGTTAAAGGCTCTCACCAGTGCACTGTTCATTGTTTTGGAAAAAAAAACTCGGAATAAAAACCGAATGTCGGCTTATCTCTCATCAACAGTGTCTTATTCTGCTCTGGTGCATCATCTTCTTCAAGAAAGAGCCATCATGCAAAGCAAAGCCATAGTCACTTTACTTGTTACCCCAACAACGACGTAGGTAAGTAACAGGATTAAATCAAATCTAGCCATGTACTGTGTACAGGGATGTGAACAAAGCCAAGCCACCCTGCGAATTTTTCCCATAGAAGAAGATAGTTTTTTTTTGCAACTCTGCAAAATATTATTGCATAGCCCAGCGTAACATTATTATAGTAACACAAAGTATTATTATCATGTTATTTATGTAATGTGTACCTCTGATCTCGGCTCAGTTTCTGGCCGAACTTGATAGAAAAATTATGGCATGAGATATTTCTTTGTTGTTGCATTGTTGGGTGGATGGACGGAGGATTATTAGGATTTTTATTTTTATCTTGAAGGTATGTCCATTATTATTCCTCCATCCATATTATTATGACGTTGGTTTGGTTTGGTCAACTCGGGTCGGTTATTATTTGTTGCTCACATTTTTTATCTATCTAGCATCCAGCATAATGAACGCTTGTGATGGAGTAGCTTATTGCTATTGCAACGTGCCTAGTAGGAGTGGAGGATTCGGTTATTGTGGACACGGGCATGGACGGCAAAGGAATCATCATTATCATCGTCAGCATTGAGAGAAGACTCGGGGTTTATTATTATTTTTTACTGTTGTAGTTTAGAGCTCGCGTTAAAAAAAAGAGTATAAAAAAAGTTTCAGACTTTTTCAGTCAGTGAAAGATATGACCAGAGGAACCAGGGCCAGGGAGATTGAGTTTAGAATGGATTAACGAACAAGATTTGTTAAGACAGGGTAGATAAGATTATGTACTCTGAAAAAGTTATGGTTGGGAGATCAAGTAATGTTGTTATTGCCTGAAACCTATTAACGTTAAAGAATAAACTAAACTAAACTAAACTAAACTAATCATCCCAGCAAAATAAAATCTGCGCTGGGCTGGGATAGTGAAAACGTCAAGTCAACAGACTATAGTAGTGTTGCAGTGGATGCGATTTTCATTGCCAGTCTACCAGTCTGACTGACGATGAGAGTAATCATATCATAATCATGATAATATTATGGTTGATGCTGAATGAATGCGGTTTTGGTTTGGTTGGTAAAGCTCGTTGTAAAAAAAACATTTTATTTACATATCGTAGGTGCTACATTCTTTCTGGCTATGAATATGAATAATATGATGGCACACTCGTTATGATATGAATATGGTCGGCGCATGAAAAAGAGTTAAGAAAGGGCTTTTACCACTTGTGCAAATCATTTTTTTACAAGTGGGATTAGTTGCTAAAGCAAATTTTTGCAAGTTGCCGAAACAAGGTGTAAAAAAAATCTCCGTTAAACTGTTCTGATTCTGTGATTCTACAGAATTGCAGATATTGCAGTTGGTAGTTTGGCAGCTGTAATACATAAAAAAGTTAAAGTTGGGAGTAAGTAAAGTTGGAGAAGATGAGAGTTTTGATTGGCCGATTGGGAATTGTGCTCGTCGTGAAATATATAGCAGTGTGGTGGCAGGGTGGAATATTTAAGTAGTGAGTGATTTGATTAAGTGTTGATTATGATGGCAAAAAAATTGATCCCTGTCCTTCTCGTTACGTATATTTCAGGTTGCTGAAGGGTTGAAACTACTTACTACTTCCTTAGGAGCCTCTTCACCAAACCGTGACTGAAAAGGGAAAAACAATTATGGATCATTGATAATGTGATGATAATCAATCATAACTAATAACAACTGGCAAATCTGCTTGTTGAGTCAAGTGCGAGAACTAGATCAGACAGTGTGATGTGGGAAGAACTGGAGGGAAGTGTGTGTGATCGTGTAAACAAAAAGTGTTGCTGGTCAGTTTTCACGATCAACAACAGCATCCCTGTTGCCGTTATAAAAGGCTGTCACTAATCTTCTTCGCGAAATGTTCCAGTTCATGAGGAAGTCGGATAGGGAGCGAGATCGGGATAAAGGGAAGGCGTCGGCGGCAGCCACTGCAACGGCTACCACGGGGGGTGGGAAGACGGAGAAAATGGAAAAGGTTGGCTTTGGGAAGAAGGTGAAGGATAAGTTGTCCCCGGAGGATCTTCACCGGCTGGATGAAATCCGGAGGAGTTTTAAACTGGGGAAGGGAAAGAAGGAGAAGCAGAAGTTGCCAAGTGGGATCATTGCAGACTACAGCGAGAACTTCATGCAGGCTGCTGCGCCATCATCAACGCTTCAACGTTCTCCTCCTGGTGCTAGGGAGCAAGATGGGATGCCAAGCATTACGCACTCCGACAGCAGTGAGTCTTCACTCTCCATCACCTCCGTGTCTAATTATAAGGAGGAGGGAGTGAGCAACTCCAATTTAGTCTCTTCACGTGGTGGTCCGGGTAAGTGGAGAAATGAAATAATTATAATTGGAGTTACGTAAATAGGTTGAAGTATGTTGCTGACTTTTTCTCTTCTTTTACCCAACAGCGAAGCCACCCAGGGCATCGCCCAAAAGTCCGCCGCCGGTGCCTCCAAGGCAATCAAGTAGCGCGAGGTATTCTGGTGACTATGGCGTGATCAGTGAAACAGGGGGATCTCATCCTGGACGCAGCCCTTCTAGGCCACCAACCTCTGCTAGCAACTCCAGTTTTACCCCGAGCTATGTGACCCCTCCCCAGAGCCCGTCGCATAATGCTTTGTCATTATCCAAGTTTTACCCGGAACCGGAGCTAGACTTTGGTGAACACACTCTTCCAAATGTAACCTCAAAAGCTGGGTGCTCTAGGACTATCAATATCGAACGTCTGCCCACGGGCGACTTTGGCTTTTCGATACGAAGGGCTAGTATAACAGTTAAGGTGATTATCAAATAATAATTATGATTGGACTAAGGTAATTATTAGGTTCTATATGTTTGTAATTGTAAATAAAAAAAAATTATCTCTATTTCCAGGGTGGTCAAGACTCAATATTGTTTGTAGAGCCGACTCAAGGATCTTTAGGAGCACGAGATTACAGTAAAGACTTTTTGCTCCCTGGTGATCGCCTAATCGCAGTCAATTCCGTATCAGTTGAGTCCAAAACTAGGGATGATGTCATTAATCTAATCAAATCCGCTCAGCAAAACATAACACTAAAGGTATTTAAGTTTATACATTACAAAATGGCAGGGAAGCTTTCTAGGTCCAGCAAATGAAATATGCGAATTTTGACCTCGTGCATTTTTACTTTCCCCGCAGGTCTTATCGAATATGCATTGGATTGAAAACATCGTCGATATCAATCACGACGACGTAAGTAAAACTGATCTTTAACTATTATAGCTAATTTATAATGCATTGATAATTGTTGTCAGCAATACTGTTGTCTTAAATGGCAAACTTATTTAAATAAATATTTTCAGGAAGACGAGTCAAGTCGCAGTCGTTCGTCCAATACGTCTGATTCTGTGTGGGTGCTCCACAAAAACGGCTTTGTAAACGGCCGTCTTGTGAAAAAAGCAGATGAATCAGGAAAGTGTACTGTACGGCTGGACAGTGGACAAAACTATGACGTCAATGAAGACGATATAGAAAAGGTTCGAAGAACAGTTTAATTATCTAAGCATCTTTGTTACGGTTGATAAAATCGTAGCTAACTTTTTAATGTAATTTGTGTTTCAGATGAATCCTGCTACCCTGGACTTGAGTGCTTACCTAGGAAACTTGAATTTGATAAATGAGTCCTCCATTCTGAACATCCTGAGGAATCGCTTCCACAATGCCCAACCTTTCTCCCTCGTCACGAGCACAATGATGACATATTTAACGAAAAATACTATCGTGGACCTAGAAAATCAACGCCAGCTGAAGCTCGTCCCTCAGCCATTCACATCATCGAAACTCTTACCTAATTTATATTCTGTGTCAAATCAGTGTTATCGATCCATGATAGTCAACAAACGAAATCAATCAATTGTGTTCCAAGGACAATCCGATGGTCTGACAAAACGGGAGTGTATTAGGGAAATATTAAAGTACTTGGCTGAGACGAAGACAAATAAATCGGAGAGGAACGGAGCGGGAACGAACCCGGCTCCTACAACAACACCCACCAATGGAAACACAATTGCAATTCCAAGTTTTGCTGAAAGACTTGGTGCTATGCAGAGTCTCGTCGAATTCTTTTGTTCGGCGTTTGAAAGTCAACCCGAGAAATCCACTGTCATGTACAATGTGGAGTTTGACCTTGGGGGCAGAATGATTGGAATAAACACACAGGTTAGTTAAAGCTATCCTTATGTAACAGATTACATAATTGATCCTTCATTTAGTGAATCACTGATTTTTAATGAAAATACTCTCTTTTTAATGTTTCAGATATTTTGTCTGGACATGGAGAGACTGTATGACGGGGTCTACTTCAATGTTTTACAAGCCCTCCACGACCTATCAACCTGCCCAGTGGACACTCTAGGGCCATATCTTCCGCTGAAGCAGCTTCGAAAGGAGCTCTTCCTCAGCGAGAATGACAGGGAGGGTGGGAATCAATCCATTCCCTTCTTCACATCCGAAATTTCCAGCTCCACCGATCCAGTCGCTAATCTTCACAAACTAACCAGTATTTTGTCCGCAATGGTGTCCCTGGGACTGGGGGAAACGTTTACAAAGTCAATTTGGTCAGTATTTGGTGCTGTGTATCATCTTGGTCACGTTGTTGGGACTGTGGCAAATGCCTTCCTCAACGGAAACAAAAGCTCCTCCAAACAGATTGAATGGGGACAACAACACTTCAAAAGTGCTTGCTCCCTCCTCGGCCTCTCCTTGGATAACGTGGAAAAAACGTTGGTGATGGATGAGCATGACACGTCGAGAGTACGGAATGTGCTCGGATTTTCCCTGGGCTTGTATGCAGAAGCCGTAAACTCTCTCTTCACCACCGTGAACAAGTCCAACAGCGTAGGCTTCCGGAACATTCAGTGCTTAAGTATAAGTTTGGTGCAAATTGGGGGCTCTGCGGTGGAAAATGGAGGAAGGTAATAATAATCATGACATGACATGTGACGTGAAGGAATATATCCTTTTCAGTGTCGTTCACCTGTTTTCTGTTCATTTGATATGCTCTCGTTTTTTTGTCATCGCTCGATTTACTTTTACGACTTACTTCATGTTTCGTTTCGTAGGTTTGGAGATTTGTCAACAAACTACCTAAACGATAGGATTTCAAAGCTAATTAAGGAAGTCAGTTATGATCGTCTCAACAAGCTGTACCGTTCTGAAGGGATTGATTTAGAGTGCAATAGATCCGATTTCTCTCCCGGCTGTGCTCCGCCCGTCAGTACAACCCCGACACCGGATATGAATGGAGGAGGGGAGATGATGAAAGATGATGACCTGCTGTTCGGCCAGTACGATTCCCTTCCCTTGTTGGACTCCTTCCCATCTCCAAACGGTGGCCAGCAAACGAAGGGCAAGGGGCTGCTGTACTTCCTGGACGACGCCAAGGAGCCGGCAAGATGCTTGGAGAAGTTTGAAAGCGAATTCTATGGGGAGAGCCAGTTTCGCAGTTTGTACTTTGCAGACTTTCGGAACACTTCGTTGACGTTGGCCCATTCCAATGGGACGCGCGTTGTGGAGTACGATATCAAGCGGGTTCTCACTCACGTCGATATCGCTGCCGCATCCAAGTTTACCAATCTCCTTGTGCAGGAGTCCCAAAAGTATGTGTCTGCTTTACGCTTTTCATCATCCTTTCTTTCTAGTTCATTACATCATCTTGGTTTATTTTTTCACATGTCATCATCTCCAACATTGACATTTGGAGCAGTTGTCAATAAAACATTTTCCTCTTAACTTGTATTTTTTTTTCAGAGATAACATCAACTGTATGTTCCTCAAGTCAACGAACTCAGTGATTGGAATCTGTTTGGCATCCACCGCCTCCGATATTGGCTTGCGAAGGGCATCCAGCATTCGCAGAAATTATACTACGACGTGGCAGAAAAAATCCGCATCTCTCAACATCAAAGTTCAAGCAGTAAGTGAAAAGGAAATGGGGCTAATCAAAAACCAGTAAAAAAAATAAGATGAAGCCCATCATATTTTTCAGTATTTTTTTTTTGATCAAACTCATGTTTTCTCTTCTTTTCTCCTCCTGTGTAGGATTATCTGATGGAAATTCTGGGTAGAACACAGATGCAGGTTGTGTACTGCCTCAATCCAAGTACAAACAGCAAAAGAATGGGAGATCTGGACGTAAACCTTCTCCGACGACAAGTAGGTTTCACATTGCCAGTTTTGTTTTCTTAGCAGTTTTTTCTTTTCATCATACACTTCTCTATCAATAGGAGCATGTTCGTACGTCATAAAAAAAATGTCGAAAAACAGAACAGGCATTATATGTTCTTCTTCTTATGTCTGCTTCACTTTTTTTGTGATGGAGGTAATGCTCCTCCGTATATGAAATTGTGGATTGACATAATATGTAGTTCCCTGTATCCTGTCACTATCGCATATTTCTTGGTTGTCTTAATATTTATCGAGTTTTTTTTTGTGTGTGTGTGTGTACCCAACTTACAGATACGTTCCTTGAATATTCCAAACACAATTCGTTTCTACAAGAGCGGATATCCACATGCCATCCTGCAGTCAGAGTTCATCCGTAGATTCAAATGTCTTGGGAGCCCAGGCTTATCTGAAGAAGGAATCACTATCAGGGATAGAGTGACAGATATCTTTGACAAGCAGGATTTACCTGCATCCGCCTTCAAGCTGGGGACAACAATGGTAAAAAGCTTAAGCTTAATGACATTTGAATGAAAAATGTGTGTCTAGCTCCACATAATTAGCATATAAATGAATGAATGAGTGAGCATTTTGATATTGATATTATGATATGTATCGATATCTTTGGGAATGACTACCTGCCGAAAAAATATCATCATGTACATGAAATGAAAGTGATTTTTTTTAATTTTTACATGGACCGGACCATACATTTCTTCATATCATTTCATTTCTTGATCACAGGTATTTATGAAGCCCTGGCTTCTGGACGAACTTGAGAAGAAGCAGACTGGCAAGTTGGAAGGGCTTTTCATATCGTTGCAGTCAAATTGTCGGGGATTCTTGGCCCGACGACGGCTGGAGAAAATGAAGGTCCGGGATGTTGCCATCCGATGTGTTCAGAAAAATGTGCGGAAGTTGTTGGCTGTCCGGGATTGGCCGTGGTGGAAAATGTATCAGCAGATTTCTCCTCTCATCAAAGTCCAAAGTTCCCATGAAAAGCTGCAGTCTGCGCAGGTTTGTGTTTGTTTGTTTGTTTGTTTCTGTGAGAGAATTTATTAATAAAAATATCCATCTCCAACTCGACATGCTTTTTTTTTAATGCTTCCAATTTTTTATGCACATTCTTTCGAGCCATTTATATTGACCTACTTATGCAAAAAAAAAAAAAATTTGTGGAAGGAGGAAAATATATTGCAGCTAAATACTTGTCATTTTGGATTGGATTAGTGTAATGAAATAAATTCTTCCAATGTTTGTTGAGAACCGGCTCTTTGTTTATTTTGTAGGACGAGTTGGCATCCCTCAAGCTGAAATTTGAGAAAGCGGAGGCAGAACGGAATCGCTTGAGAACTGAAAATGAAAAGTTGGAGATACGGGTAAGAGGAAATGGATTTTTTATTTTGCTTTGGATTGAGATGTTGTTATTCCCTTCCAAAATATAGTTATATTTCCCCATTTCCCCTTCGTCTTTCTCACTTCCAATTTGCCAAATTGAAGTTGTAGCTCAGGCGTATCGAGAGATTGAAGGAAAGAAAAATAAAACACTACTGTTGCATTGATGATCTGCATTTTCCGTACGTACTGCATGAACTGCAAAAGATAATCGAAGTAGGGAAAAAAAGTTGAAAAAAAAGTACTGAATAAAAAATCATATTACGCAGCAAATAGCTTGTTTTATGCAGTGCATATGTGGCATGTCTGCCTTTTTTGCCATGTGATCCGACGAGGGACCATGAATGGGCTTACATAAAAAAAACAAGACAACAGGCGTAAGAAATTTGGAAAGTGATTACCCACCTCAATAAAGGCCGTTTTGTCAAGGTATCTGTCAATCAGCTTCACAAAACGACGTGGCTCGAAAGAGTAAATGAACATGCCATGGCGTCTCCTTCATCCCATATTTACTAGTGTTGTATTTAAAAAAAAAAATGCCACACGATCATCATCATCACGATCAGTACGATTCCTTTGTGAAATGAAATGACTTTATATTTACTATTATTAAGTTTCTGTGGAAACACCGAATCAGTTAACAGAGTAGGGAAATATGCATAGGTATATGCCTTTTTGGAATGGATGTACGTTTGGAGTGCTGCCAACACGGGTTTCAAAGCATGCGAAATCATCAAAAGCAGCTTTGCAGATGTGAATGTGAATGATTCAGAGAGTGTTCCATCAACCTGGCCGTCTTTGTCTTCTTCCCCTTATCATGAGAGTGCTTCCCTGTTTTTTGCTCCATTTGCGATTTGGCCAAAGAAATAAATGCACACGCTTCTTTCTGCTGTTTGCTAAAATTAGTGTACAACCAGGAACTCCGGAAATGCAGCTGGGATTTTTTAGTGTGTTAGGAGTAGCACAGGGAGCCAAGCCAAAGCACACTTTAATTTGCGAAGCCAAAGTGAGAGGGCCGCGGTGTAATAATAATTAGGAGGAAGGATGATGATGGTGCGACGGAGCATCATCTCAACCAAACTTTGATATCTTTTTGAGAGACTGTTCATCCAACAAAGAAAAAAAAAATATAGCAGAGCTTTTTTCTTTGTCCCATGTGCAGAATAATTTTTATTTTTGCATTTACACACACACACACACAAAAAAGTGAGTAACATTCCAGACGACGTTCAGTTCTGGAATGGGTTTCCTACGTTTGAAATGTAGAAACTGTAGTCGCACTTTTTCTCTCTTGCTTCCCCTTTTCCATTGATGGGGACTGAGGTTGAGTAAAAACAAATCCCTGGGGAGTGTGGATTTGGGTTACCATCTCGTGGAGTGAGTTGATCCAGCCGCCGCGCCAGTGGTGGGCTCTTCATGGATAGCTATCAAAGTAGGAGCTCTGCAAGTCCGGCAGTACATCGGACCGGGATACCAAGACTATCGTTGTCCAGACTCACGGATGAAGACCTTTGGGGGAGTCCACCGTACTCCAGGGCCCAGTCCCTGGCGCCCAGGGCCGTACCACATGGCTCCAAATCCTATGATATCGGCCCCTCTTCCAGTAAGTTTCGCAGTATGCGGAATCCGGCCCCAAGGCGATTCGACGGTCTCACCTTCCCCGAAGACAGTGTTGTGATCCGGGCTGGATTCTCGCTGATGCCGTCCTCAATTTCTCGAACGACATTCAAGGCAAGGTATGAGCCCCGTCCGGCTCACCAAGATCCCCAGACTTCCTCCGCCAGGTTGACAGCGCAGATCAAAGATTTTCTCAAGAGATCGGATCACATTGAGCAGCAGTGGGTGGCATTGCACCCGGGGCGGAAGTCGAGGGAGTCGATGAGTGCCTCCATTGCCATTCGGGGCTATCAAATGAGACACTCGACGAGTTGGACGACGATCGATGATGATTCCTCGTTCATGTTGAACAACTCCCAAATGTCGTTGAATGACGTGGGGAATGAGTTTGATGTGGTGTCAGAGGCCAGCCAAAGTAATTTACTTCCTATTGATGAGCCTATCTCGCAAGCTTCTGTAGCTAGTGAATCTTCAGTTGGCAAAATTGTTCGCAAGGTCGCTTAAAAATTCAGTGACTTGGATAAATAAATCAATGTTAATTTTTTGCAAAAACACCGCTCCCCTACCTAATAATAACTATGCTGATAACACACTTAAACCTTTTGATTAATATATGCTAATTGAGCGGGAAATGGTGTATCGTTATGAACGGCTTATTAAAATGATGATTGGTCCGATTTCGTGTGATTCTCCAGGTCAATGAATTAAGCGCTGAACTAGCTGACGAGCAAGCCACATCCGCCGTAACATCGGAGAAACTGGAGCAGGAAATGAATGACAAGCAGAAGCTGGAAGGACAGCTCTCGTCCTTTAAGTCCCGTTGTCAGAATTTGGAGACGGAGAAGCAGCAGCTGGAACTGGACCTGGCTTATTCCATCTCTGAAGTCAATGGGGACAGTACACCGGATGAGTTCAATGAGGACTCTGTTTATAAGTAAGTTGATTGGTTGATTGAAATCAGATATTTGCAGAGTACGTTAAAGATTTGTTCAGATGATAAGATGGTATTTTTCTCCTGTTAAGACAACGTTGGGAAAGGTGCAAGCGAGAGCTGGAAATGTTCAAACAGCGACTTAAGCAGCGGGAACAGGATCATTTGGATCAAATAATGATACTCAAGAAGTCCTTGGAAAAGAAGGTAACTTAACTGGACAATTTTGTGCTACAATGTAGAGATGCATTACAACTTTAATTTAATTAATGGAGTGATCAATTTTAAGATTAATTCATTATGATTTTTTTTTGCTTTTGTGCCCAACAGTGCAGTGATGCGTACGAGGAATCGGAAGAACAACGACAAATTGTTGCTCAGCTAAAGCGTAGGATACAAAAGCTCAGTAGTGAACTATCGGATGTGCGGTGTCTACACCAGGAGGAGGCTTCCCGCTGCGCCCTTCTAGAAAAGAAACAGCGACGCTTTGACGCCGAACTTTCCAGTCTTAATGTACAATTAGAGAAAGAGAAAATTAGTAAAGAACGAGCGATACGAGAAAGAGATTCCGCTGTGATCCAAATCGACTCGACACAGAATGAAATTCAGGTACAATGATTGTTCAGCAGTTACCAAACTA
>JAQIWX010000826.1:0-13283 GCA_034696785.1 Lepidocyrtus cyaneus | reverse complement strand
TATGTAAAATTAAAGTACAGAATATCTCATTATGATTGCTAGATTAATGGCAGCTAGCTGCCACAGGCTTTACTGGTATATGATAATATTGCATTGCAATGTGCTTGGTTGATGAGTAAGTAAATGCCTATGGGAAATGCCAAGCCAAGCTTTATTGAAATGAAGTAGAGAGGCTTGCCAGAAAAAAAATCATCTTATTTCTTCGTCTTCTTCTAAAAATCAGGCATCAACTCATCATCATATCATCATCAGATTCTGCATCACGAATGGGGTGTTTTTTTTCTGCGTACTTTCGAGCACTTTTATCATCCGCTCGGAAGAAACATAATATAAGATTGGGATATGGGTTGGTTTGGTCGTCTTTTTTTATTCTGTTTTTTTTTGCTGGAGTGAGTGCGGAGTAGTTGATTTGATGCTGATGATGTGATATGGGATGATGATCATGTAGGAAAATGGAAATAGGAGGAATATGAACAAAAAATGGAAACATCATATCTTTGCCATATGTCGTGAGTGTGTTTGTGGTTGTTTTTGGTGTGTGCTAGTTTTCAAAAGCTTGTATAAATATTTTCCTTTTAAAATAGCAACCGAGAGAGGAGCGAACGAATGCATCGCAGCGTGTGGAAATCGAATGGAGCAGCATGCTTGTTAAAACAGTTTGCTTTGGCTGGAGGAAGGAGTGGAGTGGAGTAGACTGTGATGATGGGAGGCTGATGGGGGTCTCTTCACTTCTCTCTCACAAATCAGTTGTCTCTGCTCCGTCATCGTATGAAGTAATAGGTACATACCTACTAAAAAAACAAGCAACTTTGAAAATCAGTCATAGTCATGCCATATCGTATCCTATTCCATTGCATACTTATTTGACGATTTCGTGCTAGAACAACAATCAAACGGCACTTATAAAATAATTATTCCTCAATGTATTAATTCAGCACTTTTTTGGGTTGTTGGAAAATCCAGGCTGGGATGAAAAGTTGGAATGACAAAGGAAAAATGCTGATGATGGTGGCTGTGTTGGATGAGGATGACTTGACTAGACAAACAATCAAAACTGCACAACTTTGCGTGTAATTCACATTATGGCATGCTTATTTTTTGAATGATTTTTTCGTGATATTTGTGTTGGAGAAGATGACTAGGCGCAATGCAGTTTTTACCAATTTTGGTAGGACTGGAAAATTACAGAATACATATGATTAAATTGGTTCTCAACTAACCCCCGGCGTAAAACATGCATCGATGACGATAGATGCTATTACCTTTATGAGAATGAAAGCAAACAAAAGATCAAACAAAGTCGGTTAATTAGATTTTATATGTATCTATCTAATAAAACGCTAAACTAAACGATAGCTATTGGTCAATCCCTGCTCCTAATAACGGCTAATATTATTTCCAGACTTATAAAAAATACACAGTCAAAGTTAACTATACTGCTATTATTTTTAAAAGGACTGTTGTTTTTGGTTGATCTCTTGTCCACATTTATGTTAGGTCTACAACTGATTGATCTGCAGTACCAGATGCTGTTCGAGAGTACATAATGCTTTCTATGCGTTTTCACAATTGTGTCCTTAGGCTTCAACTAGGTTAAGCACTGAAGAAACGAGAGACTAACCTGGGAATAGAAACTACAGAATTCATTAAATGTATGTAGTTTTCACTGCATTCGAATGGTAGTGTTTGAAGATGATTGTAGAACAGAAAGTTTCCAAGTCGCTGGTTCACTTACAAAATGTTTCATTTCAGAATTTACTGTTTTGCAACGTAGCCAGTAATCATTAAGTTTAATTGATCATTGAAAAGTAACAGTCATCTAGTAATCTTCTTAATACCCAAATTCTAAAATCTCCAAATGATAGTACGATGGCGTAAAACCTACATGAGTTGAAGCGCTTCAAGTTACGAATACGCAGTTTTTTGGGAGAATTTTCTTACCTAGTGGAAAGGGAAGCCATTCAAGAACGATCTATCCTCCTCACCTTTTCAAAATCTGAAAACCGTCTTTTCGTAAATTCAAGTCGGCAACTAGGTATCCAGTTTACGATAACTGGACCGACTTGATGCATAAATCGTAGCTACATATAGTAGTTAGTTAGTGTAGTTATATATATAGACACACATATCAATAAGATAAAAAAAGGTCTGATGCTACCTACCAGCTTTAAAAAAGACTGCTTTTTTCATATTAGAATCATTCGGTCAAGAGCAGAGCAAGGATAAGGATCAATAACGATGAGTATGATTGGGATGATATCACGAAGATTTACATAATATTTTGCGAAAAAGGTCAAGTTCTTTATCAGCTTTATCATTTATTTGCAATTTTCTTGTTATGTTAAGTTATCCTCGATTTGTTTCAAAACAACGATCTTCAAGAAACTGGAAAAACACTGTTTATGCTCTTGGATGGAGATGTTTACTTGTCCGGTTTGCGCTCACCAGCTTTAGCTCTATCACTGATTAGCCGCAACATGATGAAAAGTTCAAGGAGTCGATAAGATCAAGCCTTCCTTTTAGCGTGAGAGGATCATTGATAACCGTCCATGCATGCTAAACTAAATGAAGTATTAATAGGAATCAGAATTTGGGAAAAGAGCTCAGTCTCATTTCGTCTGAACTATTGTCAGAATCTGGACTAATTTAACTTTCCAAGATGAAGAGCTTTATTTGCCTTGTTGCACTCTGTTTGGTGGCTGTTCAAGGTTTGAAAGTGCATTTAGAAATTACTTAAATATTTTTTGCTGATTAATTCGATAAAGGGATTAGTTTTTTTTAAATCCATTTACTTATTATTTATTTAATAATTTTGCTTTTTCTACAGCTTTCCCTGATGAGCATATCAAATTGGAACCAGAAACAATCGTGAAGGAGTTGGAGGAAGCCAAAACAGTGGATACCCCAACCCCAAGCAAGATAAAATCCCAGGGAACTGTTGCCGATAGGACAAAGCTTGTGAATGACTTGTTCCATGATTACAACAAGGGAGTGAATCCCGATGACATCAACCTCAAATTCGGAGTCACCCTCATTGATTTCCATGTGGTATGGTATGATTATTTTGGATGGTCTCACAGTGCCCCAAAGACGCATCAAAACTCTTCACAATAAAATATTGATTTTTTCTAGCTGGAATCCGAAAATGCCGTAGAAAGCTATGTCTGGCTTGTTCAAGTAAGCTTAAAGTAAAATCTAAAGTTTAAATATAATTTAAAAAAAAGTAAGTATAAAGTTTGAGAAAATGATTGGTGAACTTGTTGAATCTTCAGAACTGGACTGACGCAAGACTGAAATGGAACCCTGAGGAATATGGGGACACTCAAGTTTTGAGACTGGAATCCGGCAAAATCTGGAAGCCTGATTTTACCCTGTACAACAGCGCAGATACCGTCCACATGGTCAACTGCTGGGAGTCCAATGTTCTTATCTACTCCAACGGGAATGTGCTGTGGGTCCCTCCATGCAAGATGACTTCAACCTGCGCATTGAATGTGAGGAAGGAGCCTTATGGAAATAATGTGTGCACTTGGAAGTTTGGTTCATGGACTTTTGATGGCTACACCATGGACGTTCAGTTCAACAAGGACGTAAGAAAAGTGATGTATTTGCAAATGAATTGATTGCAATTTTAAATAATAATGTTTATTTACTCGAAATTGATTTTTACAGATGAAGTCTATGGATATCAGTCACTTGGAGAACACATCCGGATTCGAGGTCGTTGAAAACGTAGCGGAGCGTCACGAAAGGCACTATTCTTGCTGCGCCGAGCCCTACCTGGATCTCACCTTCAATCTCACTCTGAAGAGGATTCCTGGGGAGGAATTATTTAAGCGAATGTAATTTTAAATTGTGTCGGACTGTAAATATATTAATGTATCATTTTAAATACATCGAAATCAATCTACATCAATTCGGCTCTACCTAATTATTGAAAATAAAAAAAGATACCTACGATAGAAATTTGCTGTAAAAAGTAAACTTGAATGCAATTTTGATTCTGTGCAAATCGAAAATAAAAATACATAAAAGGCTGTTGTAAAATGTTGCATAATTTATTCTAGAATGTTTGTTTTCCAGTTTGTCAAGGCTTTGGCTGGCTGAGCTTCATTGACCCAATCACGAAATCAATGACCATAGGTTATCTCGGTATTTTTCTCCAGTCAGTCCCTCTTTCATTTGACAAATTTATCGCACCGCTTCAATTTCAATGTCATGATTTTGTCATGTTTATAAAGTATCATATGGAACTACACCAATGCTTCAGCAATTATTCATTGGTTGCGAGTTACTCTAAAAAGTAGCATGATTCTTATGTAAATGTTGCTCAAACAAATTAACATTAATTAGTAAAAAAAAGAATATCAGTTTAGGAAAAAACATCAGTCTTTATTTACCTCTACTGATGATGTGATGATAGCTTCTGGATCGACCTATATAAGTATAGTCAATCAATCAGTCAGGATGAAACACTACATTTTTCTGATGACGCTTTGTCTGGTGGTAGTACAAGGTAAAAAAAAAACTTACATTTGAACTATGAATGTTGTTGACAAGGGTTAGTAATTATAAATTGTAATTAAATATTTTTTTTAAATACCCAGCTTTCCCAGAGGAACTGCGAAATTTAGACACAGAAGCTATCCCAAAAGCATCAAGGGAGGTTATCCCTACAACCGAAGCCGCTGTAGACACATCTCCACCGAAGAAGCTGAAATCTCAGGGAACCGTTAAGGACAGGACAAAACTTGTCAATGATTTATTCAAGACTTATAACAAGGGAGTGAATCCGGATAGCATTATTTTAAAATTTGGAGTGTTCCTCATTGATTTCCGCGTGGTACTAATTAATCATTTGAATGTATCACCACAATGCCCATTACACAACACTAAACATTTCTATTGATTAAAAAAAACCACGCAATATAAATCTTGAATTTTCAGCTTGAATCTAAGGATGCCATACATAGCCATGTGTGGCTTGTGCAAGTAAGTTGGTTGCAAATTACCTGTGTTAAAAATTGAATGGTCGCTGCTTCAAAAGTTAATCGATTAATCTGTTTTATTAAATGCCGTTTTTTTACAGAACTGGACTGACACACGACTGAAATGGGACCCAAATGACTACGGTGGCACCCAACTCCTCACGCTGGACTCCAGCCACATATGGAAACCGGATATGACCCTGTATAACTCTGCAGATCCCGTCAAAATGGCCAACTGCTGGGACTCCAACGTTTACACCCACTCCAACGGGGACGTCTTGTGGGAACTCATATGCAAAATGACCTCAACCTGCCACTTGAGTTTGAAGAAGGAGCCTTACGGGGAAAATACGTGCTCTTTGAAGTTTGGTTCATGGACTTTTGATGGCCACGCCATGGACCTTCAGTTCTACGAGGATGTAAGAAATATTTAAAGAACAAGTTTAGTAATTATCAATTATTTATCAGACACATCTAGCCTGAAAATTATATTTTCGATTTTCTTTGTCAATTAATTTAAAGGCTTCCCTGGACCTATCCCAGTTGGTGAACACATCCGGATTCGAGATTGTTAGCCATGTGGCAGCCCGAAATGAAAGGCACTACCCATGCTGCGCAGAACCTTATCCAGACTTAACCTTCAATCTCACTTTTAGGAGGATTCCTGCCGAGGAATTGGTTAAAAGAATGTGATTGTAAATTAGAATACCAAGTGAAAAATACAAATAAACTATAATCAATATTCTAATCCGCATTTACTTAAACTTGGCGTATCACAAACTATAATTAGTTGTCATTCGTACCATTGGGTGTAGGTTACTGGAGCTCCAGTAAATATTTAGCAACGGCCATAGGTTATCTTCGCTCGGTCTTACATCTTGGATTTGATAAAATGATGTTATCATATCATTCCATTCAAACTGATCATTTATAAGGTTTTATTTTTTATACAAGAGTAGGCTGTCCATACATATAAAATTACGAAAATTGAATATATGGATGCAGCCAAATAAATTAGGTGCTTTATATTTCGCAATGTCAATTTTTTTGGGATCAGAACTTGGAATCACTCTTGACTGACCTGACCAGTTGAAAGCATCTAAAGCAACTTAACTGATAAAAAAAATTCAAAATGAAGCATTTCGTTTGTTTGATGTCGCTTTGTCTGGCGACCGTGCAAGGTATCTTTAGTATATTCAGATTAACCGTTGTTAGATAGTAATTAGCATGTAATTTTTTAAAAATTAAGCAGATAAAAAATATTTTTTGTTTTCTGTTCCATTCAAAGATCTTATATACTATTACATTTTGTTCCATTTTGTTGAAGCTTTCCCGGACGAACTGATTAAGTTAGACCAAGGAACGGAAGTAAAACAGTTAGATACAAATGAAGCATCTACGGAGAAACCGAAGGCAGAAAAGATCTACTCCCAGGGAACTGCCGCTGACCGGACACGACTTGTGAATGACTTGTTCAAGACTTACAACAAGAGAGTGAATCCGGATGATATCAAACTCAAATTCGGAGCTACTCTTTTGGATTTCCGTGTGGCAAGTTTCTTTCAAGTTTCTCAGTGTACCCCATAATACAATCCAATTCTAACATTGAAATAAGCAGTGAAGTAAATAACCAAACTTAATTGTTTTAAACTGTTTTAGCTCGAAACAAGGAATGCGCTAGAGAGCCACATCTGGTTCAGCCAGGTAAATTGCTTTTGGAATTTAAATTTTAGTTTAATTAATGAATTGAGTTTAAATTGAGAATATTCTTGATAATCAGAAATGGACCGACCAAAGACTTCAATGGCTGCCTGAGGAATACGGAGGTACGGAAGTACTCCGGCTTGGGCCAAGCAAAATCTGGACACCCGATGTCACCCTCTACAACAGCGCGGATCCCGTCCACATGGTTAACTGTTGGGAAACCAATGCCATTGTCACATCCGATGGGAAAGTGTCCTGGATCCCACCCTGCAAGTTGACCTCCATTTGTGAGTTGAATTTGAAGAAGGAGCCTTACGGGCAGAACACCTGCTCACTCACGTTTGGCTCTTGGACTTTTGATGGAAACGTGTTGGACATTCAGTTTTACTCCAATGTAAGAAACCAAGCTTGCCAATCAAAATAGAACTATATTATTAAAAATTAGCTTTTCAATTATGTTTGGTCTGTATTTTTGAAGGCTTCCATGGACGTATCGGAGTTGACCAATGCAAGTGGCTTCAAGATTGTTGGGAACGTTGCCGAACGAATTGAAAAGTACTATCCATGTTGCAAAGAGCCTTATCCAAATCTTACCTTTAATCTCACTTTGAAGAGAATTCCTGGGGAAGAGTTGTTCAAAAGATTTTAACTGGAATATAGTTGGAATATGTAGCAATAAAAACAAATGCCCAATTGATAAATATCAATAATTGTGTCAAATAAATCGTATTTGAATTCACCCAAATCAACGTGATTGGAATTTAATTTAAATTGAAGCTAAGCCATCACAATGCATTACATACTTCACCAAGGCATGGAGAAAGTCATCTAGTCTGCCCTTCATTGCCATTTTCTACCCATCTGAAACTTTTGCTGCATCTCTCTTACGATCCTTTTCGTGATAAAAAATGATTTTTCTATTGTTGCATGATGGAGAAAAGATGTTTTTCTTACAATGCCCCAGGGTGAAAGTCTTAGGGTGAGTTACAACTTGAAAAACTCTGAGCCACTAATTGCTATTTTATTTGGATTAATCATCGGGAAAGAATGCATCTGATTAGAGAAATACGGGCTACATTTCTAAATTTATAATTTGATTATTGACATTTATTCAAAAAGGTATTTAAAATTCATTACAAACTCAGAAAATCTTGGTTGGAAAAATGTAGAAACATTTTTACATAAACAAATGCATATACTCGTATATGCATACTACTAAATGGGAATGGTAATTTTTTTTAATTGCTTAACTTACTTTGGCCATTTGCCAATTGTTTGTACAATTCTGCCAATGACGGCAGAGAAGAAAGAAACAAAATATATTTGCCAGCATCCATGAATAACCGCGGTGGAAATAAAATACACTATAAACATCCTGTTCAACTCGATGGGTGACGTTTGTTCAGCAATCTGTTGTTACGATCCATGTTATACAACCATGCCCGATTAGATGACAAATTGACTGTTTGAATACAGAGACTTGACATAAATACCACATACGTCACACTTTATTTTAAGGTGTACTAAAAAATAGTCGTCATTATTTTTTTGAGCTTGCAAATATTGATACATGATCCAGTGGACACATGAACATGGAACATATACGTAACTGGCCGTTCGACATGCATTGAATGAGATATGAAACGCTCATGTAGTAACAGCAAATGGCCAGAGGTTATCATTTACTTATTTTTTTTATCCTGTCCTTCTTCAAAGAAGCAAATGATCTTGTTATTCCCACCAAGATAGTATTTATGAAAATATCAATTTTTGCATGATATTATGTGCCAATAATCCGAACATTCATTTGAGCACATAGAAAAACAGACCTATCTGTCTCTCAAGTCGTTTCACTACATATTCTGAAATTACTCGAACTAAAACCTATTAAAAGGGATGTCATCTTGGGATCAGACATCAGTTTCAATTCAACGGAGCTGTAGCTACTTGTTTGAATCAATTTACGAATAATTTTTTTGCAAGATGAAGTTTGTCTTTTTCCTCCTTGGAATCTGTCTGGCGGCTGTAACAGGTACAATACAAAATTTTTAAAAACAGGATGAGCTTATGTTGTACTTAAATTGCAATTATGTTAAATTATAGGTAAATTAAATCATGTATATTTATTTTTTCCATCATTTTCCAGCCTATCCAGACGGACTAATCAAGCTGGATCCCGGAACCATCGTGAAGCAATTGGAGGAAGCCGTTGCTCCAAGCCCAAATCCAACCGAAATCCCCACAACTGAAGAAGAGGTCACTACAACAGAAGCGGAGGAGGAAACTGGCTCTTCAACAGCAACAACCAAACAAGTCAGCTCAAGTGGAACTGTGGCAGATAGAGAAAGGCTTGTCTATCACTTGTTCAAGGATTACAAGAAAATGGTGAATCCGGATGATCTTCAAGTTAAATTCGGCATGGCTCTTATTGACTTTCATGTGGTAAGTTTAAAAAAATGACTACCTATTTTGAATCTATTTTTAGTTTTAAATATTTTTTTAACTCTTTTAAACCGGAGTATTTAAATCAATGCAAATAATTGCCTGTTACAGTGCGAGGAGAAGCAAATCTTGGCATCCAACGTGTGGCTCAGATACGTAAGTCAGCATCAATCAATACCACTTCCTTCTCATTCCCTGGTTCGCGAAAAAGGAAACATTTTAATTGTATGTATTATTTTTTTCTTTGTCTTTCCCAACAGGTATGGACTGATAAGCGTCTGTCATGGGACAAGTCCGAGTATGGAGTTGACGTTCTCCGTTATGACTCCAAGGAGGTCTGGAAACCAGACATTACACTTTACAACAGTGCGGACCCCGCTAACCAAATGAGCTGCTGGGACTCCAATGTCTTGCTCTACCCCAGTGGGGAGGTTTTGTGGGTTCCTCCATGCAAGCTCATTTCCAGATGTCAGTACACCCTCAAGAAGGAGCCGTACGGAGAGCAAACTTGCACCTTGAAATTCGGATCCTGGACATTCGACGGGATTACGATGGACACGACCTTTTACAACAATGTAAAATATACATAGACTAAGCCGTTTTTAAGTTGAATTGATGGCTCCGAATTGATGCGAGCTAATGAATTGTGGGAGTAACTGAAAGGTTTGGCTCTTATTTCAGAAAACGGAAATAGACTTGGAGGATTTTAAGAATACCTCTGGATTTGAGCTTGTATCAAACACCGCCGAAAAGCATACCACTTACTATCCTTGCTGTGCGGAGCCTTATCAAGACCTCACCTTTAACATGACCATCAAGAGGATCCCGGGGGAAGAGCTGGTGAAGCGATTCTAAATTCAATTTAATTTTGCATTATTGTTTATGAAAATTCAATGTAACTTTTAAAAAAAACAATCAAATTGACTAAACTTTCATTGTACGTTACAATAAAGACATGTCGGATTAAAAACCTGATTATGTACATGTAAAAAATGCCTCACGAGTTTTATCGAATAACATTTAATTTTGAAAAAAAGATTCTTCATGCAATATCATCAATCAATCAGTCAGTGATTGACTGTTCAGCTTCCCTTTAAGGACACTCCACAGTTGAAATATCCAGTAAAATGGGGGACGCATGGTGGGTTGCCTGTTACTGTTTATGAAACTGTTTCAGTTCAAGTCATACATTTTCATGTACTAAACTCAAATAAACCTAGCTAGACTAAAACTAAAACCAGCATCTGATTGGACTTGACTACTATTTGTAAACCTCGTTGGGGACCAAGACAGACGGTTTCATAAATACGGTTGAGTGGATGTACGGAACACTACAACATTAGTAGAATATATAACAGACAACATTATTTTATTGTCTGTGATTTTTCTACTACAACATTACACTATTTTTGCAGGAAAGGACAATTGATTTTACTAAGACTTAATGGACTTGCAAAAAAGTCCGGGTATGAAGCTAGGCGTATCGTATCATCTTATTCATTGCATAACAACACTTTCGTGAGAAAGTAGAGGACAAGAAAGGAATGGCTCAAGAAAAAGGATTATAGAATTTCATAAATTTTTGTTCAGAATCACAATTTCACACTGTTTCAAATTAATTTAATGAAAACGTAGCAGTCTTGGAACGGGCAGTTTTACCTGTCCATTGCTGAATTAATTGAATTTCAAAGATTTTCATTTGTGGCGCAAAATTGAGTAATGAACTGGGAGGTTATTTTTTGGGATCAATGTATCTGCATTACAATTGTGACAAACTATTAACAACAAAAAATATACTGTTTCAAGTGCAGTGACGCTCATCCACCAACGAATACGGATCTTTGTTAAGGAACAAGTAGGCTTTTAATTCGGCATTAAAAGAACAAAACTGACGTCATATGCAATTCGTTACAATTGCAGTTTTATGAAAATAATCGTCACTGTATTTTGAAATTATCAATCTTGCCATCCCATATCCTACGTCAGTCCCTATTTTTCTCAATAATTTTGAAGTTAGATATTATGGCACTCTGTGGATAAGATCAAACAAGAAGGCAGACATATAAACAGATATTATTGTACAGTGGTGGGCAGAATTTAGTTGGGGTTTTGAAGAAAACGAATATACCTAATCGGTCAAAGGTTATCGATCGCAACGTAACTCCCCGCTAGTCTGCTCCACTAAAAGTCAGTGTATAACTCTTTTATTTTTGTGATTGAAAATTGTTTTTCTCATCCAGAGGCAAAACTACGAGATTTACTTCTTTTTTTTTGTAAATTTAATGGTATCATTCAGCTCAACGTTTATATGCTTGAATGTCATTTCACTTTTAAGCATCTCCGGCTGGATTGTATTAAAAGGCTTGAGATTTTGTGAAGAAGCAACAGTCTCAAATCATTTTCTTGAGCTGCTTGGTAAACCTGAAAAAGATAAAAAAAAAATATTTCAAGATGAAGTACATTTTCTGCCTTGCTGCAACTTTTCTGGTGGCTGTGCAAGGTAAAAAGAATCTCTTATGCAAATTATCTAATTTTGCGAAAACTTTATTGCAAATAAAATACTTTTTTTTAAATAGCTTTCCCAGACGAACTACTCAAGTTGGATGCGGACAATGTGGAGAACTCATTGAAGGAGTCGATTCCAGCAGTATTCTCTACAACAGAAGCCGCAATAGTTGAAGCCTACACGACTGAAGCTGCCACATCACAGCCGGAAAAGTCCCAAGGGACCGCTGCCGACAGGACCAAGCTTGTAAATGACTTGTTCAAAAGGTATAACAAGCGAGTGGAGCCCGATAACGTTAATCTCGGGTTCGGAGTCAATCTCATGGACTTCCATGTGGTATGTAATGGGTTATTTCTTAAAACTGTATCACAATGCCCCAAATTACTTGAACAGGTTTGACATGAATTGTGCTTTTTAAATTTTGCAGCTTGAATCCCGAAACGCTCTGGAGACCTACGTTTGGATCAGACAAGTAAAATTGAAAAAAAAAAAAATACAAAAAAACATTATAAAACAAAGTGATTGTGTAAGTTTGTTTGATGGAATGTTCTAATTTTCAGGAGTGGAACGATGCCAGACTTAAATGGAATCCGGAGGAATATGGAGGCACGGAACTGATAAGGATCGAGGAGAGTCTGGTATGGAAACCGGATGTGGTTCTATACAATAGTGCGGACTACGGTCACATGAACGACTGCTGGAACTCCAACGTTCTACTCTACTCAACGGGGAAGGTTTTGTGGGTTCCACCATGCAAGTTGACTTCCAGCTGCGAGTTGAATTTGAGAAAGGAGCCTTATGGGAAGACCACCTGCTCACTCAAATTCGGCTCTTGGACATTTGATGGAAACGTGCTGGACCTTCACTTCCATAAAAATGTAAGAAGTGTACAGGTGTAGGAGGTTACCCTATTCAATATGGGTGTGACTTTTTTGTCACTAAGAAGACCACGTTTGTCTTGTCTAATTTACATTTTTTGTTTTTTTACTAATTTTATACATAAATGTAAGTAATTGGTGACAAACATGCAAATGAGAATAATTTACCTAGGTGACAAACCGAAATTAGCAGCAAAATATTCCTTTTCAAACCGATATATAACTTTTCATAAAATTCATTTAGGCAATGATTTACATAAAGATATGGCTGTAGTAACTTGATAAGTAACGAAACCATCATTTAAAAAAATCAGTATTAGTTGCATGTCTGAACCAACTAAGAGTGCATCACAGTGGTTTTTTCCAATCCCTCTTCAGATTCTGAAATCGAGTTCGTTAGCCTGCAAAGTAAAACGAAGGTAACCTTGGAAAGGAATAGAAACGTCTGAAGAAAAGTTAGACGAGGATTTTAGAAAAGAGACTGACTCATACTAAGGGACCAAAACAAATCAAATATTACTGTGGATATGATGCTACTCGAAGAGCCTGTCCAGTCACATGATTGTTCACTGTCACGTGTTGTAGATTTTAAAAGTCAGGACGGAATACTCGGAATCATAAAAACGCATCAGTATATAACTTTGAAAACTCTATAGGGTCCCTTTGGAGGCTTGTGCCCAGTGTCATGTGACTTGGGAGGTCAAGACTTAAGTAATAAGTTTCAAGAAAATCGGAGTAGAAGGGCTCTTCTTCCCATGTTTTTAT
>JAQIWX010000825.1:0-13293 GCA_034696785.1 Lepidocyrtus cyaneus | reverse complement strand
AATGTCGATGGCTATTTATTACGATTTCCTACTGCAAATATGTCCGTACCTTGACCACTGGCCATTAGTCGCCCCATCCCTCCTTCATCCCATGCCTGGCCGACGGATGCAATATGAAGCTTGAACGAATGCTAAACACTATACACTAATTGGAATGAATTCTTGGCTTGCCGGCGACCGACAACTTTTTTTGGCGCTGTGCTGTATGCCTCATCCAATGTGAATTTCCGGAGGGTTTGGTTCAATTCATTAAATTTAATTCGTGGGATTGTGATCCGGATTGGGAATATTGGAAAACGAGGACCTACTCCCAACTTTCCGTACGTTGAGTAGACCCACTCAAGAGGAATTTCAAGTTAATCAAATTGTTCTAACACAAATTGATTTTCTCGGAATATTTGCATGGTTTAATGAGTAACTCTGTTGATTAGAAATCGGAATGTTTTAGGTTCACTTACGTATCCATTCATTCGCTTGTTGGGCCATATGTCGGGACATTGCGCTTGGAGTGGTATAGAGAAGATGTTTGCTTGACCGTGGAGCTCTTCCACAGAGCTCTGAAAAACTTATTGATAGTCGAAAGTCAATTTAACAAAATGGGGGATACGTTTCATGTCACTACCACTGAGGTAAGCTAATTGTTACATAATTGGACAGTGAGTTGTGATGAGGTTATCATAACTAATATCTGGCTCAACTGGTTATCTGGTTCAAGGTCATTTGGGGTCGCAGAACCACAATCTTCTGGACTTTTAAAAACTGGGGCAATGACGACTACTTCAACCATCTGCTGGAAAATGCGAGCTATCCGGTGAATGTGCTGAATGAAGGGGAGAATGGTCTCCAGGCCCGACTCAAGTTGTAATTCCAGGTTCACAATGACTGCCAGCCCTGGCTCAGTTTAATACTGAGCAGTTGCTCAACGTGGGGAACGGGTTCAGTACGGCTTCCAAGTGGACTATGTCGGGGATGACCTCGCCGTTCTCAACAACGAGACCCTATCCAGACTGCTCAACAGTAGGACGGTGAAGCCGAGTCCGACGGGGCACATGATTGTGAAAAGTATCTGCCCTGCCCTCACCCATATCCCGGGGGACGAGCTAAACACAGTTTCGTGGACAACGACGGGCCCATTCCGGAGGCCGCATAATTTGGGACCCAAGATTACAGTGACCCCATGCTACATCCCAACCCTGTCAAAATTTGCAGAAAGTGAGGCGGGAGCACTGGCGGCGGCGGGCGGGAAAAAGGCTCCCGAATCCGAGATAGGGGCAGAGGGGACGGAGCCGCCGAAAGGGAAGAAGAAGAAAGCTCCTCAAAAATTGGTGAGGCCGGAAAGGTCGCTCATGTGTCTGCGACTGGAAAACCCGTGGAGGAGAGCTTGTTACGCAATCACGGAAGCCAAGTAAGGAGAATTGTAAAAAATATGAGCCATTCAAAATGGGAGGAGTGTTCAGACAATCCGGAAACTAATTGAACTCGGGGCTGATGTCACTTGGAGAGGCAGTGGAGGCCAGAGCCTTCTTCACATCGCCGCATTTAAAGGGAACGAAGATGTAGTCAACAATCTTTTGGATAAGGATAAGCATGGCGCTAGTGTGAATGTGAATATCGAAGATGGGGAGGGACGAACTCCGCTTAATTATGCGATTGGGAATGAGTACTGTAAAGCCAAAGCCATATTTCCCGGTCACAGCGACCCTCATCCGCAATGGCGCTAATCCAAATGCCATGAAGGAATGGGGTGGGGGGACTCCCGTCAAAGTGGCACTCGGTAATAAATACTTGGACTGGGGGACATTTGAATTGCTCGAGTCAAAAACGAATGATTTAACAGTCCCTTTTTCTCAAAGTGAGGCCACACGTGCGTTGGTCATTTTAGTCCAGACCGGAAATAACGACCAGTTCAGTCCCCTTGTCAAACTTTTGGAGAGAAACGGGACAAACTTCCGTCACATAAGCCATGGTGAGACTCTACTTCATATGGCGGCAGACAACGGGAACGAGAGGGCTGTGGACTACCTCATTCCGAAGAAATGCGCTTGTGCCGACACCGACGTCGACATAAATGCGTTGGATAGTGAGAAGCGATATCCGCTCCATAAGGCAGCCTTTGTAAAGGACAAGGATGTCGCCTTGAGATTGATAAAGCAGCTTATCGAGAACGGAGTGGATGTCTATGGACAAGAGAACGAAAACGGGGACACATTTCTCCACATCTTGCTAAGAGAACCAGGGTGGCACACTGAACGATCCGTGCCAGCGTCCGCTTCCCAATTCCATTCAACTGTGGAATATCTGGTGGAACAGAATCACACGGATTTGTTCAGCGTCAGAAGTAGAAAATATCGGGATGACCGGACGCCCTATCAACTGGCCTTGAGTAGCATTGAGATCGATAAGGAGACGGTGGCCTTGCTTCAGGCAAAAGGGATACTGCCCGAGTCAAAGCGGTCGCTTGGTGACGACAACGGACATGATTATGATTGGTAATTTATGAATTGGAATCAAGTTAAAACGATTATTCTAGACAAGAAATGTCAGGATTGCGAAATTTTAGTAGAAATATCTGTAACCTTTTTTATTTTTTTTGCATTTCACCGCATTTCATCTTTTGCGTGAGAGAAGAAAGCCCTAAACGCAAATTTTTTTGTTGCGTAAACTATTTATCTGACTCATGCTAATACGCCAGCCAACAATAAGTCTGATCAGAAGATTGCCCAGACAGAAACTCACTCCATCGCAATGCTAAACTGCATACGTTCTTGCTGGGTTTTTTATTCTTAGCTTGCACTGGCCGTGAATGCATGAAATAGAACTGTCATTCAAACCAACCAAGTTGAGCAGCATCTGCAACTGTATCTGCAGATCTGGATTCTCTGTCGTTCACCAAACACTTGGCTTGTTACTTAGCTTACTCGTCCCAATATTCTCCCGTCTTCTCGCTCGGATGACAACCTGACATGTCATGTCACTTCATATCCCACGCCACACTGCTCATTTCAGATAAATATTGCTTGTTACGAGCGAACGATAAACAGAGTATGTAGTGCAATGCAAATAAAAAAAAACAAGTCAATGGGGAGTCAAACGTTAATTGAAGTACAGCCGACAGAAGCAGATCATAATCCAGTTCGACGACGACAACGGCGGCAGGATGACCCAAAGCCAGAAATAAGGGACCAGCGTGCAATGGAAACTACAACACAAGTTCAAATTAACGCAATAAATTATTGTAGGGATTAATTATACATTTAAAACTAAATAAGATAATGAATGTACATAACTTGAAATAGAATTGTGTTACTAGATTATAGGCTCGTTGCTTGCACTAGTTATGGGTTTTAGTCGAATAAAACCATCATCGTCATCATCCAAATTTCTGAATTCAAAAACTACATTTTACACATTTAAGAACATCTTCCTCTAATGTTTGGGGTGATGAAATATTGGCCGATTGCTATTTCTGCAACCCTGTCCATTCTACCCCTGGAATGGCTGTTTAAATTGTGGAGAGAGAAGTGGCCAATAGAGTGATCAAGATCAAGACCCAACCGCCTGCTGCTGCTGAACCTTAAGTCTATTTCCAAGAATTGATTCCTAGGTTCCTTTCGACGACCGCGACCCCCATACCCGTACGCACTTTGACTTTAATGGAAGAGCGGCTGGAAGAAATAGAAATGGAAGAGATTCCAAGTCGACGACTGGCCGGTTCTGACCGAAGTCCAGAATCAGTTTTATGAAAAGTTTTATGAAAAATTTATTCTTGTTAAAATATAAAACTAGTACGAAATTTACATAAAAAATTTACAAGCTCAAGTCAATGGCACAATTTTCTTTCAAGCTGACCCAAGTCAATTTTTTAGTCTGTTAAGGAAGGACCTTTGTTCCCCCTTCTTCCCTTCAAGTTCCTCAAAGTTCTTGGTGCTTCTCGTGTTCCACTTGGCCATTCTTTTTTGTTCCACTCATTCTTCCCCAGCAAGACTGCCACACATCCTCGTGGAGGTTCCTCTCTTTCTCCCCGAAGTAGTCCAGAATGATGGCCCTCTTTTTATTATCGTCGCAGCGGTCCGCCAACACCATCACATTGCGTGGTTGCTTCTCCCAAGAGCTCAGGTTAAATGTTATTCCTGCGACTTGGAGCAAGAACAAAAACACAATCAACTCATGCAACTTTTTAAAATAAAAAATAAAAACAAACCATGCAAAAGTTAAACTTAATTAATTAGCTTACAATTTATGAGGGAGAACCCGTAAACATGCGAGCTGTACTTGGAGTTGACTCCCAGCAAGTCCTGCATTGTTTGGAACTCTTCCCGTACATTCTCGTAGCCCATGGCAGCTTCCAGATTGAGAAAAACATCAAAGTCCGGAGCCCTCTCCTCAGTCCCAGTCCCATGCCACAGACTCATGGAGCGTGACTTGGTGAAGGCGTCCCCCATCATCTTCTTGGCCACGTAGCGGGAAAACATTGGATTTGGATTGGTATTTTGGGAAGCCAGAGCTGAATGTCCGATCCACTTCCCGAACGGGATGTAGAGGACGGGACGACCCTCCTTCATCACTGTTGAGAGGTCGTACGGGAAACGGGCTTTGTATTTTGACCAGTCCTCCCTCACATTCCACTCTGCCAAATAGTCCGCCTTACAATAATAATTATTTACTAATTTATTTTCCCAATTTAAATAAAATGGAGCAATGAGAATGAATTCAAAAAATGTAAACTGTACCGTGCTGGCTTTCTCCGAGGAGGAGGCGCAACAAGAAGCTCCAAAGAGAACCGGACAAACGACTGCCAACAAAAGCACTGGTCCCATTTTCATTTCACTTTCTCTCATCTCCTCAACCTTCGTTCTTTATAAATAAAAATCAGCTTGACATATTAAAAAAAAGAAGAAGAAAAAATTCAAGAACTTTTCATATTTACTGTCCACTACTCTCCAATGTTGTTGTCTGACCTTGTCCGAAGAAACGAAAGAAATGTGTGAAAGAGTTGGCTGATTCCTCATCTACGGAATCATCTCTCACCTGTTGGGATTTGGCTTCGAGCTTACGTTGTTAGCTATAGGACTAGAACATGAATGGCTAGTGCATAATATATCAGCCAGCACCACCACCACCCACGCACTTGGCTAGCTTTTCCTTTTCTTGACAAAAATTTGGATTGCATAATATAATATCGTCCCTCGTCCGGACTCATGCTATGGCTGGGCTACAACATCTCAGCCTTATCACTATTCATATCTCTTCGTCTTCACCCTTGACTTACTATTCATATCACTATATGCTTTCTTGAAGAGCTTAAGAAAGAAGGGGAACGGTGGTGTAATGGTCATGATATCCCATCCAAATTATATAACCCAACCAACTGCATAACCAAAACCAAGTGGAGAGGAGCAGATCCGAGGCTGAGAAAAAGAGTTGCTCGTTCGTGTGTTTGGCTTATTATGAACAGGCAGGGGTGGTTGGGTTCGCGAGAGTTGGCTCTCTTCTTGTCTGTCCTGTTGCATAACTCGCTCTAAACACTCCTTTTCTTTGCTAATTATCCAAGAAGAAGATAATGATGTGTGGGTGGAGAAGAAGGAATAGTTTGCTGCAGAGAATGTGAAAAGCGAAAGGGAGCACGGCAACAAACAGATTCCTGCCTGCTGCTGCAAGACCCAGGCTCACGGAAGAAACAATACATATGACATAATGGACTGACAACAAATTAACAACTTTGCTATGACAAGGATTTATTGGCCATGGAAAAATGACAAAGTGGCAGTGTGTGTTGATTTTCCCATTTCATTTTACAGAATTTATCGATGGCTCTAAATAAATTAAAAAACTTTAAAATAGTCTCTGCCAAGCTCAGCTCAGCTCGAGCATCTTTCTAACACAAGTACTTAGGTTGTTTCAATTTTGCTATAAATAAAAATCCCAGGCTGACTGACAATGAGTTCAGTTCAATCCAATGAAAGTTGATGACAACCTAACCGGCACCACCCTACTATCCCTAGTTGATCTAGTAGATGCTGTAGCTGGTTTGGCTAGTAGCCTGTCATCTCCGAGAATGTGACCTCCAGTTCTGTGCTGATCGACTTGAATTTCTCCTGTTCCAACCTCACCTCATCTTAAAGGAAACAAGAGCGCATATTAGCATGCAAATTAAAAAAAAATAGTCAAATTCGAAAGCTGATCCATTTTAATTTTTTTCCCAGCTTCACCTTCAATCCTGTCCACTTCCTTGAGCAGCTTCTGCACGTTTCGCTCTGCAAACTCTGCCCTGGCTTCCATATTTTTTAGTTGCACCGTCAGCTTGCTGATGGTTGACTTATATTCGATTTCCGTCTGGCGAGCGTTCTCCTCCGAGACTTCCAGGGACTTGAGGTTGTGGCCGACCACCTTGAGCTCCTCCTCCGTTCCCGCATTCGTCCTGCGTGTCAAACGACAAATAAATATGACAAGGTGGCCACATGTGTAATGAATGATTTTTTTAAATTGACTCTGATTGGCTTTCTCTTCCGTACATTTCTGCAGAGCCGGCTCTGTCCTCCGCAATCTCCAGCTCCATCTCTACCAGGGACATCTTCTGCCCCACCTGGAAATGCAACAAGGCTCATGTTACCCCACAATCAACGTGCCCATCATTATGCTCTGTCTCAGGTTACCTCCTCGCACTTTCTGTCCGCTTCCTCCGCATCCTTGGTGGCTTCTTTGAGCTGTGCTTCCAGAGTCTTGGTCCTCACCTCGTTCTCCTCCGTACGGTTCTGGAGCACTTTCCTCATCCGCTCCGTCTCGTCCGCCGTTTGGGAGATGGTGACAACGGAGATGGTCACCGCTTTGAGCTTGTCCTCCGTGCTCTCAAACTTCTCCTCAGTCTCCTGCACCTTCTTGGACAGGGAATTGATTTGAAGCTCCGTCTGTGCGGGAAGAGGTGAAGGAAAAAAATGTCAAATGGATTGGTCCTAGCCATTCCACATTATGATTAGGGTGCACTTCATGTTTGTTCCATTGTACCGCAGTGAGTGCCTCCTCCTTGGACTTCAATGTCGTGTTGGTCTTCTCGAGGGCCGCCTGGCAATCTTTGTACTCCGTTTCAAGCTGGGCGAGTCGCTTTTTTAGCCCTTCCAACTCCTCATTGTCCTTCGTGACACGGGCTTTCGCATCACGGGCAACCCCCTCCATGGCGTCCACCTTGTCCGTCGCGTTGTCCTTCTCCACCTTCAGCGCCTGCATCTTCTTCTTGATCGCCTCCATTTTGAAGATAGGTGGTCACCTGGAACACTTTAACTTTGGTGGACAACACTTAACTAGGCACCCTATTTACTAACTAGATAATTTATTTAGAAAATATTAAACTTGTAAAAAAAATCCCAATTATTTTATTTAATTATTTGAAGAAACTAAGGAAAGTAGTGCTTCCCACGATAACTTGAACGAGGAAATAAAGTCAGGGGGATTTACTCTCGTGATTCAGCATAAGTTGTAATAATGTCAATTTAATTATGAGTAATCGGATATTTGTAAAGGAATGCGTATTCGCACATTCCTAAGAAGTAATTAATAATAAGTTTGATGAACTGTCCTAGTTAGAACAATCTGGAAATAAGATGATGTAACATTCAATCAATAATATGAAATCAAGTAATTTACAATATAAAAGATGATGTAAAGAAGGATTAGGTTATCAGTCATACGGGAGGATTGATCAATGAAGGGCCATCAGAGCCACTAACAACACAAAAGCAATAAGATGTAGACCTTATTGTCACTGTAAACTGAACTGAACACTCCGATGCCGACTGCTTCAACTTCTTCTTCTTCCCGGCAATTTCCGTTCTTTGGTTATGAGCACAATCATTTTTGGCTCCCCTTCCCAACCTACTTTCCCAACACATGAACGGAAATGGTGTGATGATGAGGTCCATAAATTTGGAGGGATGGGAACGTAGAAAATATAAAAACTTCACACAATATTTTGCAGCCAAAAGTAGTTGCAGAAAGCGGACAGAAATAAAATGCATATTTTTTTGAGATAGTAGCCGTAGCCGAGCAAAAAGGATAGTGTAGTGTGGTGTGTGGTGTACACAGAACGGACAAAGCCATGATGAAAGCACAATAGCGACGGTTCCTCTGTGAAAGCAAACTAGACAAGGGTGACGCAATTGGAAATTGGAATGATAAGCACTTGACAAGAACTATCTGTTGATATAGGTAGGTAGGTTCCACAATAATAAAATAACAACGTAGCAAAATATGAATGATGGATGGGGCCGAAATTCATGACCAGAACAAAGTCATAATTAAAAAGAGAGGAGGAAGAGAAAGATGAGCTGAGCATAGATAAAACGGGCTCTGAGCTTTTTGGAAAGAGAGGAAGAAGAATCCACAATCCACATGGGAAGATGCAGAGAGCTGCGAACTGGCTCTTTTCTTCCCTCTGATTTATTAGTTTGTTGCAGTTGCTCACTTCTTCGCTATCACATCACATCCATAAAGGAGCAGCTGCAGCACACCAAATTAAAGCCGTGGATGAACGCGATCGCGTAAAAAGGGGAACAACCAGTCAGTCAGTTACATATTATTATAGTTATAGTAAAAAGCTTTTTCAACACGCCACGAAACTTATAAAAAGAAATATGAGTGTGATCAATAATAACACGAGTTGGCTTGTTTGCAAACTTTTGGTAGGAATAAAATGCTTCATGTTGATTCCATTCCACTTACAATATTATATATTTTTCCTAAATCCGTAGTGATGAAATTTTTCAGTCTGCGTAATAGGGTATTACAGTTGTTGTAGCCGTGTGCAAATACACCCGTACAACGGGAATAGGCACGGAGCTGAAATGCAAATGCGTAAAAGTCACGGAAATAAAATAAGAATAACAATGAAATCACTGAAACTGTTTTTAACAGAAAACAAACCTAACTACCGATAGAATGATGAAACTATGATGTTCATTAATGGAAACGAATTTTGCAAAAAAAACATTCGCAATTTGTTATGCAAACTTCCACCTGGCGATAGGTTATAACTTATAACAGACGCATTGTTGAAATTAGTATGAAAAATGCGCTTGAATGATACCCCACATCATATTTAAAAAGAATTTAATAAATCTTTCCAATAATACCCAAGTTCAAATATTTTCCTGTAAAAAATACATTGACCTAAACATTGACGATCAAATTAGTTTCTCTGTACCCAACACGTGATACACTTTCTATTAATACCCCATTTGCTATAATATGTTTATATATTAAAAATAACCTTGACCTGTGACCTACTTACTGGTGACCTTGATAACTCATCTTTGAACTCTTCCCATAAAATAATTTCAAAAATTGAAACCGTTCTCGAGTTATCGAGCGAACCGACAGACGGACGGATAAAACGTAGGAAACCATAACAACGCTTTCAACTTGTCTAATGTCACATGGCTAAAAATATAAACAGACGTTGGAATATCATTCACCTTTTATTACCATCTAATTTAATGTTGAAATGGGAAAAGAATAGACTCATAATTTATGGACTAAAATTTAGCTCATGTAAAACAATTGTTTTAAGTGTTTGTTTGTCATCGTATCGCAAGAAAATATCCTTTATCTGAACTTTAGGGTCGACCTTTTATCTGAACTTTAAAGTTTTCTTGTTTTCTGTAGTGCCGTTTATTAATGGCTAAATTGTAAACCGGAGCCCATATTTGTTGTGTACGTACACGAGCAGAACACGACCAATTTTGTTGTTTTGGTAAAGTATTGGGGCGAAGTGAATCAAACCTAACTAAATTATCTCCTCCTGTACTGTTTTTGTTGATGAAGGTTCTATGAAAAACGTATTATGTAGGTTTATAATAAAATTAGGTTTCACTAGTCAATGGAATAAGTTCTCTATTCATTTGAGTAAAGGTATACAAGAGACATAATATAAATAATTATATATTATTATTTACAGTGATATCGTTGGAATCGTTACTTGGTCTAATGTGACAGCGTCAGAATAAAAAACCGGCCTAACAACAATGCTATTCATTATTCCGGAGCAGACTAATTAGTTCATCTCTGTCATCCAGGCAACAGTAGTCCACTACATGATCCAATGGAGAGTTGCCACGCCGGTCTTTGGCGCTAACATTTGTTCCCTTTCCAATCAGATAGCGAACCATGTCCAACTTGTTGGAACCATACTCAACCGCATAATGAAGCGGAGTCATTTTCCTAAAACCCTCCACTTTGTTAATGTCCAGGCCCAAGTTCACGAACAACTTCATGTTCTCCACACTGCCAGCCCTTGCTGAAATATGAAGCACAAGTGATGCCAGCGGCTTCGCTCGCTATTATACGAACAACCTCAGACACACTAAGGGTCCAAAATAGTTATTAAAATCCTGTACGGAAAAGGAATATAATATAGCAAAAATCGCTGTTGTCATAAATGGAGTGATTGCCCCCTGTACCCTCCCCCAACTCTGTATCTAAAGGGGCGAGTATCCTCCGACTCTGTATTCATTCGTAAAGGGAATGAGTGCCCCAGGTACCCATCCTCCCAGCTTTGTATACCAAAAAGGGTGATTGTCCACCCGGTACCCCTCCCCCAAGTATGTATTCGTAAAGGGGCGGTTTATACCCCCCAAATCTATATTCCCAAAGGGTGACTGTTACCCCAGCACTCCCCTTCTCCTCCAACTCTGTATTCCCAAGAGGGTGACTATTACTCCTGCACTCCTTCCCCAACTTTGTATACCTAAAGGGGCAGACTGTTCCCCCAACTCTGTATTTATAAAGAGGGTGACTGATCCCCTCCTCTTCATCCTAACTTTGTATTGCCAATGGGGCGCGTCCCCATCCCTGTACCTACAACTCTTTAATACAAAATTGTGGTTAAAAGGAGCATAAAATGTACAATTGGTTGATACACACGACACCTTATCCACGTTCAGAATAAAATCAATTTGACCTTGAAGAGCTTAGTCGTAGGACAGCTTAGCAGCCATAGTAATAAGAAGGGAATGTAAATTTTTTATCCCCTAATGTCATTTCTACGGGAATTATATAATTCAGAAGGGTCCAAAATAGTAATTATTAACATTAAAAATACAATCGTATGATACCCCACACCATGTATATGATCATGGCATAATGAGTTTGACCTTTGACCCCTGACTCATGGTCTTAACGCCAGTTAGTTAAGTGGGGCTAACCGCTAAACTCACCATAACAAATGTGATCGATTGATACCCCACACCATGCATATCTTCAAGTCTAACTATGTAACCATAGATACAGATACATTCGGTAACTCTGTATTAATAGGCTATTAATCGCCATGAACTCCCAAGTCTGTATTTCTAAAGGCATTCACAATCCCCATTTACCCCAACTCTGAATTCCTAAAGGGAACCATAACCATAATCCCCCTGCGTTTCCGACTCAGCATTATGCTTCTGCACTCCCCTCCCCCAAACCCGCTTTACTCCTAAAGTGTGGCTAAAAGCAACATAAGAATGCGACAGATTGATACCCCTTCAGCCGCCCTTTAGTACAGTTAACATCATGCATCATATCTGTAAGTCGAGTCAGTTGAGTTCTCAATCATGTCCAACAAATGCACGTACACAAAAATCTCATTATACCCCCATGGCTAATGCGGCAAATTCATCTGATGAAATTCTCCACTGTAGTCATAATGCCGGAAATCCAAAAATCCCAAATCAAGAAAATACAGAAAATTAAAAATTTTAAAGCTGGAAAACCAAAAAAGCAAAAAAATTAACTTGTAATGTAACCTACACAACCCTAACTAAACTGAAAAGTGATCAGAGATCAAACAAAACCAGAAATAGACATTCCGGCTTTTTGGATTCCGCCTTAGTGACCTACACGGAAAAGTCCACCATGTACTCAGCAGCTAATAGAATTATATACTATAAGCTTTGCTTTTAATCATCCATGTGTCTTGGATTGACTCCGAGAGTGATGAGGTCGGAGATGAGTCTGGTGCTCCTGTTACCCCCAACCGCATACATAAGAATGGATGCCCCGCTGTTGTCAACAGCATTAAAGTTGACTGAGCTGTTTCGGAGGAGGGCGAGTGTCCCATTCTCAATCTCGATGTTTCTCACAGCAAAATGAAAGGGGTGATTTGATTATAGCCTGGTTGATCAAAAAGATGGGCTAAATCTCTTGAGATGAGGAAGAGGGCGATATCTTGAAATTGGGCCGGGCTGAGTTGGATCCTATTGGCGTCAAATAGCTCGTGAAGGAACAGGTTGCCCTTTCCGTTTCTTGCGGAGACATTTGCCCCGTTTTCGATCAAAAGTTTAATACCTGTACGGCAAGGTCCTTGTCGTTAAAATCGGCTGCGTTGTAGAGAAACGTCTCCGATTTATTGTTGGTGTTAAATCTAAAGTTGTTATACTAAAATTGTCAGGGAAATATGAAAAATAGTTTTTTATAAGAAATCCAAATTATTACATGCTAGAGCTGAAATGTATTTTTATAGTGAATTATAAAATTGTAGAATTGTTGTGAATTAATAATCGTAGGAATTGTAGAAAAGTAAAATTATCAGGCAGTGGTGGTCTTTGTAGAGTTTGTCAATAAAGTTGTCAAATAAAAATTGCTAAAAGATACACCCGTCATTGTAGTTCAGTCACTTAAAATTTAACTCGCTGTAAATTAAGTTATCCTAGAATTTTGTAGTCTATCAAACAGTCCATAAGCCATACGAACTAAAACAGCCGGTTAGGTCTGTGAGTCGTTCTGTAAAAGTTTGGAGGTTCCACGAGAGATAGTTTGATTGAAAGGATAACCGTCATTTGAAACTCAACAGCAGTGAATTTTGTGAGAAGAAGAAGTAAGAAGATGGATCGTATCCAGCGAAGAAGGAAACTCCTCCGCCGTCAGTTTGATCGGACGAAGATGGAGATTGAAGGAATGCTGGGTGCCGCAGGTCAAGACAGAAGTACGGAAGTCGTCGCGTTGTTTGCAGATTTCCGTAACAACTTTAAAGAGATCCAAGTAATGGATGGAGATATCATCGATCTGATGGTGGATGCCGATGCAACAGAAGAAGATGGAGATGACGAGCTCAAGAAGATTCATGAATATGCAGTGTCCTATGAACGGATCAAGATACAGGTAGAACGGATGTCATCGCCAGTCGTAGAACGTTCCCTATCCGAAGTCGCAAGTACCTTAGTAGATGGGAGAAGATCTAACTACCGGTTACCCAAGTTGGAGCTGAGGAAGTTCGGAGGAGAGTTCAAGGAATGGCTTGGCTTTTGGTCTCAATTTCAGCGT
>JAQIWX010000824.1:0-13304 GCA_034696785.1 Lepidocyrtus cyaneus | reverse complement strand
ACTATAGAAATGGGGGGCCTAACTGGGGAAACAGGGAGTGCGGTTAGAGTAATTAGCACCCGCTGAGAAACGTTAGCTGATGATAGGGTACAGCCATTTTACGGACAATAATCCCTGCGAGGATCCCTGTTTTCGGAGGAGCAGGATGGTAGTAGAGCAAGGGCAGACTAATTGATTGTTTTTTAATTAGAATAGTTCATCTTGTTCATTCTCATCAGACGATTCTCCAATAAGCAATATTAAGTCGCGTCATCATTTATTGTCACCCACACCTATAAACAGTTATATAAATTAAGTACAATGTAAAAATTACTTTAGTATTGATTTTCGTTTAAACCACAACGGACCGCATCAGTCTATTCGTAAACATGAAGAAGATTCACGTATTTGATCATTCCGCATATTACCACACCCTTCATAGACAAACAGGTGGAGACATTCCAGTTTTTACTGGGTTTCAACAACATGGGGGTGGCGTGGGCTCAATATTTAGAATAATTGGACAATACGTCCTGCCAATTATTCAAAAATATATAATGCCCAGAGCCGCTGAATCCCTCGTCAGTACGGTTAGTGATTTTGCCCAAGGCAGTTCGATAAAAGAAAGCTTAAAAAAGAATTCAAAAGCTTTTCTAAAAAAAGTAACCGAGGACGTTTTAATTAAAAAACAGAAGGGATCAGGAATCAAGGTAAACACAAATAGAAATCGTTGTTTAATCGTAAAGACGTTTTACCAAGCTAAGTACATCAAATTAATTTTTAGAACCGAAAGAAAGCAAAAAAATCGAAACAAAATTGTTCAAAAAAGGGGCCAAGAAAACGTGCTCCGAAACAGAAAAAGAAAATCCGGAAGCCAAAAAAGTCTGGAAAGAAAGGATCCAGGAAAACAGGAAACACAAAAACTAAAAAAAGAAAACTTACAAAGCTTGATTTTTTGTCATAATGGCTCTGATACATCAGGATAGCAAACCTAGCATTTCTTCCCAGGTAGACCTTTTTTCGCTACCGTTTACATCAACAACAGTTGACATGAGCTTATACTCCGAAACTAAGCCTTTAGTTAGTTTATACAGCAGTTCAAAAATCGATTTTCGTATATTACCATCTGCAAATCATTACTTAGATTTGGACGACTCATTTTTATATTTAAGATGTAAAACTGTTCAAGAGGATGGATCCAATTTCGCATCTACCGACGATATCAGTTGTTCAAATTTATTGCTTCACACATTAATTACCGAGGTCGACGTACAAATTAATAATCAGCCAGTCTCCACTAGTACTAATAATTATGCTTACAAAGCCTACATGGAGTCGGTTTTAAAAAATTCTTTTGATCACCGAACAGAAATGATTACAAGTTTATTTTCTCCAGACACTCATGATTTTGTGTTGACCGAAACTAATATTGGATACAAAGAAAGAAAAGCTGCAATAGCAGGATCAAAAGAAATTGAGCTATGTGGAAAACTATTTTTTGATCTAGCTTCTCAAAAGCGCTTCATTTTGAATGATACGCCGCTCCAAATTTCCCTAACAAGAAAGCCGGACGCGTTTGTTTTGCTTTCTAGTACCCTAAAAGGGAAGATAATTATTTTGGATGCTAGTTATTTTATACGTCGCCACATTCTGTATCCTAGCATAACATTAAGTCATCAAAAACTGCTTGAAAAAGGCTTAACTGCAAAATACCCATACGTTTGCTCAGAAGTGCGCAATTTTATAATTCCTAAGGGTAATTCCTCTTTTATTGAGGATAATCTTTTCTTAGGGTGCGTTCCAGCTCGCATAATTGTTTGTATGGTGAAAAATAAGGCATTTGAAGGATCTTTTGACGCTAACCCATTCAAATTTGAACACTTTAATTTAAGTCAAATATTAATGCAGGTTAACAATATTTCGGTTCCGGTTCGTCCACTAACTTTAAATTTTTCCAACAACAGTATGGTTTTGGGCTATTATTTGTTGTATAAATGCGTTTCTAAGATGAACAATAACAGGGGTCTTTTGTTTAATACCTCTGCCTATGAAAAAGGTTATACAATGTTTGGTTTCGATATTAATCCTTTAGCGTTGACAGACTCGTGCATGTACCTTGAAACAACTGGATCTGTAAAACTACAGCTGTCGTTTGCAAATCCATTGGCAGAAGCAGTAACGCTTTTAGTTTATGCGGAAAGTCAAAAGGTGCTAGATATTAACAAGCAACGGCAAATAACGACAATATGAAAAGATTTAAAGCGTTAACAACAATTCAGCTTCGGTACCTTCTACACCAACTTACTAGCGAAACAAAATATTACGTACTCGCTATTGACGAAATACAAAATATTAACGCCAAAGGCTTCCTAGCTATAGTGAATAATCAAAGGCATGACCAGCCTGGAATGCACTGGATCAGCATGTTTAAGAGTACAAAATCTTCTACGGTTGAATTTTTTGATAGCTTATCTATGCCAATTAGTTTTTATGGAAATAGTATTATAAATTTTGCTAAAAAGAACAAATTTAAACTTCAACGAAACACAATACGTCTACAAAGCTTTTCGTCTTTGTTGTGTGGTTACATGTGTGTTTATTTTTTAATTACTAGGCTTAAAAGCAAATCGTTTGAACATGCGATTAAAAAAATGAATGTTGGCTCAATTAGACAAAATGAAGACGCTATTAAAGCGTTTTTTAAAAACATAAATTTTCCATATTTTTCAGATTGTATTAGGCATTGCAACAGAAAGTGTAAAACAAATGATTCTGACTACCATTCGGTTTGTATACAAAAAAATAAAAGATGTGTCCAATTATGTTATAGGACTTGTTAGACCAACTGTACCATGACCCAAAACATCCGAGTGGATTTTCGAGCGCAATTCCAATGTACGAATATGTAAAATCTGAAGGAATAAACAAACAAGCAGTTCAAAAATATCTACATAGCAACGACACCTACACTAAACACAAAAGAATACGAAACAAATTTCCACGTCGCAAAGTTACAAGTGCATTTATAAATGAACGATGGCAAATGGATTTGATTTGCTTAGAAAAACTATCTAGATTTAACAAAGGCATCAAATACATCTTTACTTTAATTGACGTTCTGAGTAGATATGCTTACGCTATACCACTTAAAGATAAGAGCGGTCCAACAGTTGCTTCTGCTCTCGAGTCATTGTTTTCAAAAGTAACTCCAAGATTCATTCAATACGATTTTGGCCGTGAGTTCTTTAACAAGCACGTTAATAAAGTACTTCAATCAAAAAATGTAAAGCTATTTGGCATATATTCTGATAAAAAAGCATCTTTAGTTGAACGTTATAATAGGACTTTAATGGAGAAAATTCAAAAATATTTAACTGCAAATAAAACAAAGAAATATATTGACATTCTTGATGATGTGGTCAATGGATACAATGATGCAACTCATAGAGCAATAGGCATTCCTCCTAGTAGGGTCAATAAGCAAAATGAGCTTATTATATGGTTAAAACTAAATAAAGATACAATAAATAATAAATCGAAACATAAAAGTATGCTAAAAGTAGGTGACTCTGTGCGGATAAAATTATATAAATCTTTATTTGAAAAAGGGTATAAGCCTAATTTTAGCGATGACCTTTATATTATTAAGGAAATTTTAAATACGATACCAGTCATGTATAAAATTGCACATAATAATGAAGAAATTAAAGGAAGTTTTTATAAAAATGAACTGTGTAAATTTGATGTAAATAAAAGCTTATGAAATATAAAAGCTAGAATTTTATTTTTATACATCAGTTTATTGATAGCATTCAAAGTGGAACATCATGGCATTTTACGTGCATTTACCATCTAACAGTTCACGAGCATATTTTCCGGGTAATCGACCATCCCGTTACCAGACCAAACTGCCAAAGCGATTTGAATTCAATACTCCATATGAAGTTGCTCTTGCTGAAGTGTCCTACATTCACTCTTTCAAACAATTTCCGAGCGTCAAAGATCGTCAATTTCAAATTAATACGGCAGCAGAAGATTCCCCTCCAAATACGATTTTATTACCCAAACTTATGACGCACGAATATACATTAGAAGGAAGTCACTACGGAGATATACTTCAATTAGTGAAAAGCTTAGAAGTAACCATTCGTGACTCTGGACTTATTCAGTATAATAAAGTTAGAAACCGTGTTATAATTAAAGCAAATGCAAAGGTTAAAGAAATAAAACTCAGTAAACGCTTAGCTGAGGTTTTAGGCTTCAAAAGTAATAATTTAGTGTTGCATGGAGGTAATTCGACGTTATATGGTGAATTTCCACCAGATCTGTTGTTTGGTCAGAGCAGAATTTTTATTTACACGGATTTTATTGAGGAGCAAGTAGTAGGTGACATATTTTGCCCTCTTTTAGGGACTGCACCCTTTGGAGACGGTGAACGGCAATCAGTAGTACACACACCCAAACGAAACTATCTTAACGTTGATAAAAGCAGCATCGATCAAATTTTAATACTTTTTTGCAACGAGTTTGGAGAAGAAATTAATTTTGATGTAGGAACGTCAAACATAATTTTACATTTTAAACCAAAAGGGGAAATTATACAACAATGAAGCAATTTCAGTTTCACCATCCCTGTACAATATCAATTGTGGGCGGCACAGGTTCGGGAAAGACGTTTCTGACAAAAAAGATTTTAGACAATGCTGAAGAAATGTTTTTACCATGTCCCAAGAAACTTATAATATTGTATAACCAATATCAACCGTGCTACGATGAGATGCGTCAAAATAAGTATTTTACAAGCATAGATATGATTCAAGGGCTTAATGTTGAATTTGATGACATGTGCAACTCAATATTATATATAGATGATATGATGTCGGAGATAATGCAAAACAAAAAGCTGCAAGAAGTTTTTATTCGGCTTAGTCATCATAAATCCATTAGCGTTATTATGAACTTGCAGAACATTTTCCCAAGTGGAAGATTCTCCCGAGATATACGATTAAACATTCAGTATTATATTTTAATGAAATCGTTCGCAATGTCATCACAAGTTCGGGCACTTAGTACCCAAATATTTCCTCATATGTCGGGATATCTTAGTGATGCATATAAAAAGGCGACAAAAAGCTCTTTTGGTTATTTAGTCATCGTTTTACATCCTCAATGGGAAGATTTATATCGAGTTCTCTCAAACATTTTCCCGAAGGACTGTTTAAAAGTATACGTTGAAGGCGCAACATGAGTAATTGTCTGGAACGGAATAAGGAGTTTTTAAGATCTCTTTTAAAACGAGGAAAGAAAGTAAGAAAAAATATACTGTCTAAAGCAACCAAAGACAACATACATTGTTTAACTGAGATAACACATAACCTTGTGAAGGGTAAACTTCATTACCCCAAATCCGCAGTGAAACGTTTTAAACAAGTTCGCAATCATATTCGACTAATAGCAAAACCGCAGAAGTCGTTTCGACGCAAAAAAGAGGTGCTTATTCAACACGGAGGATTTTTGCCTTTGCTTCTTGAACCAGTTGTTGCCGCAATAATAGGTACAATAACAAGCAAACTAGTATCCAACATTCTTTAAAAATGGCAAGAGAAATGAGACTTGTGACGGAAGCAGAATATCAACGTTTAGTAAACTCCACAGTTTCAACAAGTTCCACTCCTTCAAAAGAAGATGCCAACAAATTTTTGGAAAACAAGTGTTTACCAGATGATATAAAATTAGCTAGCTATATGAGTTTTTTACGTGACTTAATACGTCAATTGGAAAGAAAATCACCTACTTTCAATGATACTAGCAAGCTAGTAAAGGTCACAGATTCAATGACACAGCATGAACCATCGGTGGATACCAAACTTATTCAAAAGGATGCTGGAGTCGAACCGTTATCTGACAGAGACCTTGACCTTTTAAATGATTTCAGCCCAGAAGGTCGTACAAAAGCAAAGATGATATTGACAATATTTAAAAACAATCCGCAATATGTTAAATGGAACAGCAAAGGGCATATCAGTTTTTTTAATCGTGTATATGATCCGCTTACAAACATTCAGGACATTTTGTCCTTTTGTTTTCGTTACGTTAAATCTGGTGTTCCATCTGGACTTAACAGATTTTTATATATTTGCTCACATTTTAACATACCACCTGTGCTCTTTGTGGATAGAGTAAAACCGCTATATTTACGTCATTTAAAAGATGACGACAAAAACGTTACCCCACTAAAAACCACATACTCTAGTTTTTTTCAGAACTATGAAAGTCTAAAGGACGACAACATACGTGCTTCAGAGAGCGATACTGACATAAAATAGCGTATAAAACCGAATCTCAACACACATCGAAATAAATAGTTCTAAAGAAGATTTCGGAAAAGCAACATCATATTTTTTTTAATTTGTAGACCAAACAAGTCAAAACAAAAGGTGAAAAATGAGTTCCACAATTTCCTTTTTAATTTTTTTTCTTTTCTCTTTTTCAACGGCAAACCTGTTAGAGGAGTGTATAAACTGTTCCGTTGGTTACAATGTTTTTTTCAAAAACTTGTACCCTTACTCCCCCAACAGAACCCTTTGCTTGGATCGTTTCACTAAACCTGCATGGTATAATTTAGTGCTTGAAAGGGCATGTAACATAGACGAATGTTTTGAGCTAATTGATCGTCCACCAAAACGGCTCATTCCTCGTGAGCATCTTCTTTGTAGATACGAAGATGTTTTCAAAGGTGAATATTATAAACAATTCCCAGTAGACCATGACATTAACGGTGGATATTATTCCCATTTTCCAGTGAAACATGACGCAGCAACAGGTGGATCAATGGAAAGAAGGTATTAATTATTTGATAATATATAGTTTTTCCATTATTAAAAATAATGAATGTAATAATTTCAATTTTAATGAACTGATTTGTAAAATTTATTAAAAGAAATTTCCAAGCAGATGACATTTCTACCCCAAGAAGCAAATTGCGAAAAGTCTGGCGGGAAAATAATGAAATCGGAAAAACCCTTGAAAAATAAGTCAATCTTATTAGATAAAGTGATAAAAAGGAAAAAAACGGTTTCGGTGCATTTTAGAAAAGATCTATTAAACAACACCTCCTACGTAGTTTGCTGGATGCGTAACGGGTCTGAAGTCCTGCCGTTCTGTTTTTCGGAAGAAGATGTTAAAACACTGTATTCTACTGTTGATAAGGTCTTTGAAAAGATTGCTTGAACAATGTAAAAGTGAAAAATAAATGTCTATATTGATAAAAAAAACAATATTACGACCTTCAAATTAGTATCATATAAGAATTGATTTATTATTTACTCCATGTCATTACATTGCATAAATTAATAACTCATACATCAATATCGTTCATAATTATACCTTGTTTTACCTTTCATTTTATATCATTATTGCCTAATTGTATAGTTGCATTTTTATACATTAATTTGTCAGCTTATAGTGCCCCCATGCTAATGTTCTAATTCCATCCGAACAAATTGAACGTTTTGAGTCAAACGATGTTAATGCAGCTTTACGACATTGAACTGTGTGCAAACCATGCCCTTTTTGTCGACTACAATGAGCTCGAATATAACTCGCAGTACTAAATATTTTACACTGAGTTTGTAAAACGTTTCGGTACACCCCATGAGTAAGAAAACGCTTTTTAACAGCTTTTTTAACTCCTTTTGCTGCCGACTTGCTGGTTTTGCCTATTTTTAAACTATAGGATTTTGCAGCCAATCCTACAAATTCTGAAATAATGCGTCCATTAGCTTCGTCTTTCCATTTGCCAATTACTTTTTTATTTCTGTCGCTTTTTAGCGCTGAAATTGTAGGATGAAGGTCAGCCGGATAATCACTAAAGTCGAAATGCTTTTTTATATTTTTTAAATCGTCATATAAATCTTCACTTTCTAATTCGATGCAAAAACTGTCTGTGTCGGATATAAGCAATTTGGCTGATGGATACCACACCTTCAACTTCTCATAAAAGAAAGAATACATGTATAGTTTGCTTAGCTCTAAAACGCTAAATCCTACATATATATTAGAATCAAGTTGGACACTAGTTGGATGCATTGAAAATGACAATAAGTTTTCAGTAATCATATTAAAATTTTTAAAACTAGGTTTTGCAAATAGTTTTCTTGCCATTCGTTTTTTATTGACTAGCTTTACAGAAGTTCGCTTCCGTTTGTTCATCATGCTTCGGCCAAAACATGAGTTTACAACTAGTTTAAAAAAGTTTTTACCAAAATCGCTTTTTGATTCAGCCCTCCGTTTAGTGTTAAAATCTACAAATTCTTTCATGAAAGCATCTTGTTTAAATACAAGTACACGGTGGATTTTCTTAAGCTTTAATCCTTGTCTTAAATAAAATTGCAGATTGCGATAGTGTACCACATAACGGTGCCGGTCGTAAAAGTGTCCAATAAGCTTTTTTTGTTTTTCACTGTACTTGCTTCCTGTTTTTGAAAGAAGCTTTTTCTGATACTTGCTCAAACGATTATATGGAATGCTTATTTTTTCAGCTGCTAATGGGTAACAATTATGTAAATTGTGAAGTTTAGATGGATACTTTAGGTCAACTTCTAAAATACACCCATATTCTGATTCTAACGTATAGGAATCGAGTGAAAATGTCTGAAGCTCATTTTCAGAAAGAAAACGAAAATCAGAAACCGGCATTTTTTGTCGCAGTGCCCAACCATACAAATTGTTTGCATCTATCATAAGAATGTACTTTTGTTTACAACCTTTTTTAGTATATTTTGAAGAAATGTATTGATTTTTTGCTTTAGAAAATCGTTTTGAAATAACTGATATACCGCCTCGCATTCCTCGCTCTATGAAATTATACATGTCAGGATCCGTAAATTGCTCAAGTTTCACTTTTGAAAAATGTAATGCGCTTGACCATGCCAAGCCAGGTGCACTATAAAAATACCCAGGGTCCAATCCATAATATTTAAGCGACATTGAGCGAAAATTTTCAAAAACACATGCAAGAAGGACAGTATCTACAAGCAGATAAAGATCGTGGTATTCTCCTAAATTTTTTAACTTGAATTCTTTAAAAATTGTTTTGGCATACTCGTAATCGGCTTTGGTGCACTCCTCATCTGTTAACGTATTAAAAAAATGTTTAATTGAAGGTAATGATTTTTCATCAAATTTGTCGAAACTGTCGAAATAATCATAAGGATAAACACCTTTGCGTTGCAAAAATGATGCTTTCTCTCCAAATATATCATATAGAAGATTAAAGTTAGTTTTATCGTCGCTAATACTCTGCACAAGGCTATCTAAACTTCCCAACAAGAACTGACATGAGTCAAGCAACCATACATTATCAAATTTTAAAGCAAGGTATTTTAAAGAGTTATTAGGAATTACTGTAATTTCTTTGCCATATTTTTCAAAACCTTTAATAATTAAATGCATATCGTAAGATCGCAAATTATGAATAAAAATTTTTAGAGTTGGCTTCTGGACAAAGTTCGTATTGCATGGATTTGCGTGACTGGCACCTCGAAATTTTCCAGTTAAATGACAATGGTCTCTCACAATAACATCATTAATCTTAAACGGTTTTTCACAGATATGACAAAAAGTTGAATCTTTGTAATTTTCTTCATCTTTTCTAGTCATACGTATTGGCTGTTTACTTGTTCTGTACAAACGCTCAATTCTGTTTGCTTCGTCAATTACAGTTTTGAAAAAATGGTCTATACAGTCGTTTCCTCTGTATAAATGCTTTTTATGAAGTTTTGATTCATGGTCAATAATAACTAAAGCATATCCCGACGGCCTATGTTCAGATGTCATAATCGTATATGATGGAGCTTCTTTTTTATCTACCTTGAATCTTTTGGGCGCATTAGACGATTTAATTAGAATGGATTCAAAATCGCAATAACCCACATAGCCTATCTTTTGTTTAAAAGAATAATCTGTAAATTCTTTTACTGGCTTTGCTCCATTTATTTCAAGGGGCATGTATACTTTTTGAAATTTATGACGTCTACAATCTACAATGTGGAGAGCCAACCTTTCCTCAGTTGGTAAAAAATGAAGGCAATTATAACAAAGTACTCGTTTGTGGCAATTATGTTTTCCGAGGAGCCTATTAATTCTTGGTATACCAACAAAATGAGAATGATGTCCTTTATTAGACTCGAGGTATAGCAAGTTTGCGGTGTAAACATTTGGCAAGTAGTTAAAATCAGAAATGTACTCAGCTAAAATGTCATCAAATGGTGGATTTGCGCTGACCTGCTGGTATGAAAAAACGTTGACGGCAATGTTTCCATTAGCTTTTTCAAATTTTTTGATATCGCAAATCCGCACCGGATAAGCAATGCAGCTAAAATTAAATTTAAATTCAAATTGCTTATATGATGATGGCCTGCTACTGTTTCCTGTTGGCTTAAAAAGAGATGATAAAACTGCGTATTTGAAACAATCGTTTTCTCTGCTTTTGACGTTAATTGTAGCCTTATGGTTGCTTATCCATTCCGGACATTCAATAAAACAACCTCCTGCACGCGGAGCAAAAATTCCAATTCGAATGGTAATTCCACTTATTTTATTTAAAACAAATCCAGACCCAAAAAGTTCAAATGTTCGGATGTTTGTTAGAATATCTGCTTCCAGTTTAAAGAGAGTTGCAACTATTTCATTAGGATGAAATATTATGTATGAATTACTGTGCGCTAACGCGTCTTCATATTCAAAATTATCGCCTATTTCAGAAGTACAACGACGGTATTCAACATGCAAATGTGCCTGACAATTTATCATGCCTAAATCTTCGATAGAAATAGCTATTACTTTTTTAATTTTTTTATTATATTCATTAAAGTATTCTCGAACAAACCCAAACTCAACACCAGCATGCTCATACACTCTAGCTTCTCCATCCATACCTATTTTTTGAATAAATGGATCAATATTTCTGTTAAGAACTTTATAAAACCCACGGCCAATTTGCCGTTCCACACAGAAAGCACTGGTGTGAGCTTTCATTGACCGGATACCTCCCTTAAAAGCACATTTAGTGCACGTGTGTTGATCAGCAACATGGCGAACTAAATAGGCATTTGATGAGAACCTCGTTGGGCAGTACTGACATCGGTGGGGTTGCTTTGGCAAAATCCTCTTTAGCCGGCGATGACGCTCCTGCAAAAATAATGAAAAAAAAGATATGTAGGATAAATTAATTATAGCATGTCTAATTTATGTTAAACTCTTTGTTCTTAAAAAATGGTTCCGTAACAAATACATTTTGACTAATTTCTTTGATAGTATTTAATATAAGATCTTTCTTTCTTCTCTCAGTTCGTTAAAATCAATTTGAATCAATTATTCTTGTTATTTTGCACAATCATTATTTCCTGGAGCTCTTCCTAAGCCAACTTTCACAGACCATGCTACCTAACGTGAAGGGATAACGCGATGGCAGTGAAGTCCAGCAGAGGTCGTAACCTACCCAAGTGTAACGTAATGATTTGCGTCTTTATTTTATTTTAAATAGATGACTTTTTAGACCACTTATTCATTTTTTTTCATTTACACCGGAATATTTCGAAATTATACTATATCAGATTGCATTGCCATGACAGCTATCATTTGCATGACGATTTTGTTCATTTACATCAGACAACTGTCAAACATTTTTATTTAAGTCGATATGCATTGCCGTGGCTACTATCTTAAGTAACGGAGTAAGGTCATTTTAAATAAAAAAAAATTATTATGGTAATTAATTTTGTTCATTTACATCCGTTAACTGGAAATTACGAAACGATCCGTTTATATTTTTCTTCATGATCTCACTAACATTTTTAAATCATAGAAATCGTCATCTTTGTTCATTGTTTTATCTGTCTTTTATTTTTTCGATGGAGTTTTAAAATGCGATGGACATAGTTTACTGGTTATTTTTCGACGGTCTGTTTGATTAATTAACGAAGGGCTATTGTGACAGACATTTTTATGGTAAATAATGATTATATAATGATCTGCATAATAAATAAACATAACTTCACACAATACTTATCTTCATAGTCATGGCAATTATTTATTGCAATTCATCATGCTTTATATCATGAAATACTTATCCAGAATGTTCAGCATTAGACATAAACTGCTTTTTAGAGTCCGTGTGTTCCTGCAGATTCTGAAGACTTGTAATTACCTTCTTCAAATACGACAGAGGCAGGGTAGCACCCTTTAGCGGTTTATGATTGGTATCATCCTCAAACTGTCGTAAGCAAAAATAGTGCTGCCCATTGTAGTGGCTCAAGCGAACCCACCACCGTTCCCCGAGATAGGCACGAAACTCCGGGTAAACAATTTTAGAGTTTGTTTCACTTAAATCAATTGATACCGGTTTGTCACTTACTCTTGTTCTTTTTCGAGATGTCGTAGCATCCTCCTCCACAGCATCCATCGATACGTTAGCTGCTCTACCCCTGCTACTATGCGATCCTCTCTTCTTTGCCGGTGGAGCGGCTACCTCCTCCTCATCGTCGCTGTCATCACGGGTGGTTGATCTCGATTTCTTCACATTTCTCCGCGTGGAAACCTTCGGACTCTTTGATGTCGGTTTTTTTGCCGGTTGTTTCTTTTTGGTGGAAACGGGAACAATCAACGATTCATCAGAATCAGTAGATTCATAGCCGAATAGGTCTTGCGAGTCCGCCTCCATCCTAAAATTTAAATAAGTTTTTCTCTATTAGTCTTATTGAAAAAAATGGAAACATAAAGTGAAATAAATTTTTTTATATAAACTTACGAAAATAAGGAGAAATCTTGCAGGAATCCGATACGTCAGTTCAGTTTTGTTAGAAAGTTTCAACTTCGACAACTAAATCGGTTTTCACTTGTTTTATATATGAGAAATTTGGAACAGGTATGAATGCACGCGTCACTTGATGAAAAAATTCTGTTACATAAACTTATCCGGTTTGCAGCCGAATGGGTAATTCAGTTGTGTAAATATTTGCCAATGGTTTAAATTTCAATCTTTTTTTATGTTTGTTGTAATCTACTATATTCTAAATAAACGATGCCAACGGACAGATAATGGTGTCACAAAAGATCAAGACCTACATTCGGTTGTAACAATAATTATAAAGTGTTCTGCTGCATGTGAATAAATATTGATTTTTGTGCTTGAAATGAATGAGAAAAAATCTCAGTATGCAGTACACCCAAAAGCAAAACCTTCATTATGATTATCATCATTGACATGTTTGAATTATATGCACATTTTTAAATAAAAGATGCCCTTGGAATACAATGTATGGTTG
>JAQIWX010000823.1:0-13317 GCA_034696785.1 Lepidocyrtus cyaneus | reverse complement strand
TTGGCCACCAATTCCTTGCTGGTTGGTTCCATGAAATGACGGTATGATGATTCTACTTATCGAAGCGCGCTCATACATGGCAATTCGGAATTTGGATTATTGGCAACCGAAAGCCGCTCACAGAAGACCAAGTGGGATCGCATGGATCGGATCGGTGGTGTTCTTTACTCTTAAGTTTGTTTTCATTTTGGACAGAGAATGGTTTGGTTGGTCATGATGGATAATTTTCTTTATTTCGTTATTGCCTTCAGTCCTTCCCCCTACTTAATGTCACATTAATGCCTATCATTTGAATTGATCTGCATAATGAAATATGGGAACTTCCTCTTGTTTGAGCTGGTTTCCTTCTCATGGCAAGTGCAATGCAGTGCAGTGAATGAGGTAGTTTCATGCAGACTTTTAGTTGGACAAGTATTACAGGGAGGGGAATGAAATATTGCCTCCAAAATTTCTGTAATCACCAGAGAGGATTCGTATTAGGTTACAGAGTGGAGGAGGTTTTGGTTATATAACATGTGCAAATACTTAACGAACATGCTTGTGGCTCAACTTCAACTTCCCTGCTCAGCGTTCACTTTCACCAAAACTCATAAATTATTTCCCTTCCATCAAAAACACAAGATGATAAACAGCCTTGGCTATGGAAAAAAGTTCATATTATGGCATGAATGCTCCTGGTTCCAGTTTCCCTTTTTGAAGGAGAAAGTGAGAACGGTGAACGTTTTTTTTCTGGGAGAGGGAATGAAATGGAAGGAAGCTATCTCGAGGCTCATTTCAATAGTTTCCCCAAAAAAATATTATTACGATGATATGACCGTGCTCATTGTCATTACAACACACTCGGAGAAAAAATAAGAGAGGATTTCAGTTGGTTTAGCTTTGGCACACTCATCCCCAACTCATAATCGTATCATATCGTTTATGTCAGCACCACGGAAAGAGGAACAAAGTGGAAGAGAAAATGCAATCCTTTCATCAAACTCATCCTTAGGTACTAGTACTTTCCCAGTCCAATCTAATCCAGCGAAAGAAAGCCCAGGAGTGTAATGGAGAAATTTTTTCTTCCTACCAAAAGAAAAAAACAAACTTAGCAGTAAAATTTTACTGCTCAATATAGTATATATGTAGCATGCAAATGACAGAGGGAAACGGGCTGATTCCCCTTTCCTCCAGCCGATTCTGTATGGATGGATGGCTAGCTTATTCCTTTGTTGCCGATTTCCATTCTACCAAACCAAGCCATGTGTTTTCTGCAGTAAAAAATGAGTGACCGAGTCTTACTTTCTCTTTTTCTTTCTTTCTTCTGGAGATGATGACGATGACACATTGCATTATTGCATTGCGGAAATGGGCTATAATGGATCGAGATGACTATGCGAAAAAAATCCGGGCTGAGCAGCTAAAACAAATAAATGGGGATTTCGCCATGACCTATGCACAAAAAACTGGGAGTAGTAAATACGGTAGAAAAATTTTATTTTTTCCAGAATCCCACCACCACCGTTCCGGTTCCGTTTTGAGTGACATAAAAAATCTTTCTGATTCAGACTGCGCCATTAATCTCAATGCAAACAATGTCAGAGCCAGAGCCCATGATTTGTGAGGAGCAGTAAGAAGGGAATATAGCTTATGAAAGCGCTTTTGCATCGAGGATTCCCTCGTCTTTTATTTTCCACTGTAGAAAAAGCAATTCTTCAGTTTCGGAGAAAAATAGATGCAAGCTGCAAGCCGCATTTCAGAGGAGAATAAACTTCTTTTTCAAGTTGTAAAATCGTCTTTTATCACTTTTTATGATTATTTACTCAGCGAGCAGCTTTCCTTTCCCTTCCAACGCGTTTCAGGAGGAGGATGAAGCAAGAAATGAGGGAAAGGGAAGGAAGCCTGGAGGAATTTTAAAGTGCTTCACAAACGACTTTAGTTAGTACTGGCTGAGGCTATCCAACATTATGTCTTTTGTCTTCTTCAGCTCTGCATTGTTTCAAAGAAGCCTCCTCTCCCTAAATGGAATGGAGTTTTTGAGGAACCATTTTCCCTTCAAGTCTTTTGAAGTTTCCTCGAATAGGTGGGTTGGCTTTGACTGGCTGAGGATATGTATGTAATTAAGTCATACTCAGAAGTCTGGCTACGTCTTCCTTTATTTTATAACTCCTCATCATTTATCTTCTTAGTTTGGGATTTGAAGCACGTGAGAATTTAGACTCGACTCATCGACTCCAGTCATTAAATGGCTTTATGATTGGAACAGATGGCAGCAAGCCGTTTTTGATCTGTGTAGTAAATCCCCATAGGCGTGTGCGGTATTGAGCAACTCAATTTTAAAACTATTAAATTCAGGCCTTAACAGAACACGTCTTCCGAAGAGGTAATATTTTCGTAGTGAAGTTGACTTACTGAAACCAACTCGGGTGATAAATAAATTTTATTAAATTCGGAATCTCGTTCATTTCATCTGCAGAAATTTGATATCTTCTCATACATGTAGGTATATTGAAGACTGAATGCAGCTCACATTGCCCCAGAAAATATTTTTTCCTTAAAGTTATTAAAAAATATCCGTAAACTCATGCCAAATGAAGCGCAGTAAGTCAATATCTGTCCCATTTGTAAAAAATTCGCTACTTAAAGCTACAAAAACATTTCATGTTTCTCCTCGTGTGAAATTACTTATTTTAATGTTCCCACTTTGTCATCTCCCTCTTCATCAACAGCTCTTCAGCTCGTTACCATTTTCTTAATGGAAGTGTAGCAAAAAAACGAATATAAAAAAAGTATCCACAAACACATCGGATTTGCAAAACTGTTTCAGCACTATATACAAAACAGCCACAAAGTATAAACATGACATGATAAACTTTCTGTCTGACTTTCCCAGTCAACACTTTGTCTAGACTGGGGAAGCAATATCAGTCAACAAAACAATAACAAACTATCTCCCTATCCAAAATTTATAACCAGGAAGACATCTACAGATTGTAGTATGGATATGGATGATTCCCTGAACAGTAAACTTCAAGAAACTACATTTTGATTACAAAATCCTTTGAAATATTGATGGAGAAGTTCTATTTACACTTTTGTAATTAATTTTCCTTCGTTCAATCCTCAACTTCAGAAGCTCAACAGATTTTTATCAAAGGAAAAAAAACTGAAGTAATTTACTTCTCTGAAAAACATAAATTAACTTTCCTGTTTTCCTCGGAATCCGAACCTGTTGCAAACCATTCTTATACTCCTTCTCCCCCTCCGCCCCCCACTCACATAATTAGATAGATTGAAATGTAAAGCTAACCGTAAAGAGTTGAGCCAACCTCCTTTCTCGGAGGGTATTTTTCTCTTCTGGTTCTTCTTTCTTTGCAAGCCTCTTATTGTACAATGAATGGGATGCCAAGTGAAAATACAATTCTGCCAGTTCCCTATCTAGCTTTCAAAAGGAACCGAAGAAGGACTCCCTTTTGTTCAAGATCTGTCTGTTAACTTGCCATCCTTGTGGCGTGGCTTGACTACAATGACTATAAAATAACACTTCAGAGAGGAACATACCAAGAAGAGGATCTTTCTTTTTCTCCACAGAAAAGAATGATTTAACACTCTAAAATTGGAATGGAAGTGGATGTTGAAGGGTGACAAGCACTATAAAAAAGTACCATGTATAATATAAGCACCTTCTTCCCCGTCGTATGAAACTCCTTGAAAAAAAACGGGAGAAAAAAATGAATTGTGAGCTCCGTAGTAAAAAGGGAAAACCGACCTCCTGCCTTCAAAATGTCAACTTTCGGATATCTATAATCGTCGAGGTGGTTAACTTTTCACCACCACCGACATAATCTGACCTCAATGGTACATTGCTGACGGTGGTGGTGGTGAAGTTGCTGCGGTGAAGTAACAAGAAAAAAAAACTCTTCCGTTATTATATTTTGACTTCTGGGCTGGCCGTGCTGGGAAATGCGTAATAGAGACTCTGAAAAGTGGAAGGATTTGTTTTCTTCGCGGAAGACTATTTTTACGGTGGATTCCAACTTCCTTTTTTTTTAAACTGTTACAATGGCTATAGCTCTGCAACAAAGTTTTCTTTCGCTCCGCATTCCTTTTCCCAGTTTTCCTTTCAAGTTGGTTTTAGATGATGATAAAGTGTCTAACTCTAAAACGCCGTCGTAGAGCAAGAGGAGGAAGAGGCCGTACGGTACGATGGACGGACGGATTCAATTTACGAGTTTCTTCTGTTTTCTTTTCTTGTCTTGTTTTCCTTCACATGTTTCCCAGTGAAAAGCAGCGGCAGTGTATTTTTTACTAATTCATTTATCGCTACTGTAGATGCGGATAAAAAAAGAGGAACTCAGGTCGGGATAAAAGATGTGAGGAGAAGTTCATGAATTTCTTAAGGAAGGAAGAAGGCGTGTGAACTCTCTGCTATAGCTAGAATGAACCCAGATGTGGAGATACGGTCGGCAAATCTCATGATGAAAGTCGGCTAATGCCTCAGATGCGACTTTTATCTGATTATATTATCCCTGACTTGAGTTGGCTTTTGCACAAAACCCAATTTACAAGCGAGATGATACGGACTACAAGGAAATCTATGTAATTGATGTCACTTTTGTTGTTTTATGAAAAGAGAACGACAACTGCGTGCGGACCGAATTACGCGGGTCGGAATTTAATGATATGACATCATAACAGACGGGAAAGCAAGGAAAGTATATTTACAATAATGTTTCTTTAATAATTATTTGGTAATATGGTTAACTTCAAATAATACATACCTATACATACACCTAACTGCATTAACAACCCTTATTTCTCACGCAATTAGCATTATTTTATTGCATCAACCTGTTCGATTGATTTCTCTAAATTAATCATTAATCTTAATTTAGGTAGTATCATAAAAACAGTTTAACTTTTACAGTAAAGGTTATACATATTCAAATCCATCCATACTTGTTATATCCCCGACCGATCGATTCATTAAATCCGAGCTTCCCTTGAGCGCTTAAATTCCCATAAATTCCAAACCCAATTATTTGGGTTGTGTAGGAGTTGGGGGAAAAACCGCACGCATATTCATGTAGGTTTGGAAAAAGTCATTGTGTCCTGTTATCACTTCCCATCACATCCCATCACCTAAACCCTTTTCATCTATCACACAGCACTACTCCTCCACCAACCACCCACCCACCCGCCATCCAATCTAGCCGAATTACTTACGATAATGAACACTATAAAAAAGTATTTGATTGCTTCCTCTGGGTTATGTAAACATGTAAGTTTCACTCCATATATTACACTCATAAGGACAGGGCAACGCAATAAAACGATTGGTTCCAAGAAAGGAAGAAAAACATACTTTTTTAGGCTTATAAGGATTTTCGCATTCCTCAATCTCGGAAAAAACGAAGTTACAATCGCAGAACGTGAATCAGATCAAGTCAAATCACCTTTTTTTTCGACGGAAATCAGGATAAATTTTCCCGGTATTGGGTATAGGTAGGTAAGGTAGGTAGGCTACTAAAGACAAGTGCATAAATCCTTCTGCTCGACTTCAGCGAAAACATGTGACAAAGACATTCCTCATTCTCAATCCGGAATATCTGGATTCCGCTGAAAACAACCGACCTTTCCTCCCAGGAAGGGAAGGAAAAAGGGAATTCTTTCTTATGCACAAATACCCCAATTCAATATTCAGATCCCTGTGATTTATCATTGAGTAAAATTCATTTAGGAAACAGCCTATTTCACTTCCCTTCCTTCCTTCCTTCTCAGCATACTTTTAGGCTTCTAGAGATAAGCCAAGCCACCTTATCGATTTAGCCAGTCCATAGTGTCAGATAGGCAGCGATTATTAAGCTAACCATCTCTCTATCTCTCTCCCATTTGTGGCTTTATACAAAGCTCTTTTCAATTCGCAAATAAATCCATCTCCATCCAGCAGTGGATCTGTGTAAAACGGATCGATATTCATTGTGGGAAAATATTAGTCTCAAGATTACATTTTCATTTTATGGGCTCCCCTTTTCCACTGACATTAAAACTGACTGAGGAGGAGTTCATTAGGGGAGATAGGCTATATAACTTCTTTCCAAAGTTTCTTGTCATTATCTTCAATCTGAACATGACCCATCTTCATTCTCTCAAGATAGCAGTTTCGATGAAGACATGCGAATTTTGTTAGGAAGCCCAGTCGAGTCTAGACTCTAGACCAATAATATTCATAAGCCGAGATTTGACACTTAATTGAGCAAGTTTACTTAGGTTTTTTTGATAGTCTCTCTACTGCTGTGGTCTCGACTCAATTGCTATTTAGGAGACCCTTGACTTCCAAAAGGCAATTAGCCTATATTTTTTATTTGCCAAATGGCTTATCTAATAATTTCCGTGTTGACTGTGATGATAGGTTATTATGGCAAAAAAAAACAAGTCTGACTGTGAATTTGTGAGTCCTCCCGCGTTATTATTGTCATTTTTTTCTTCTAAAAGCTGAATACCCACTATTTTTGTCAGTGGTTTTTTTTCTGAGAAAGCAATATGAAGCCCACAATAAATCAGTCTGAAAATGTGGATGGACTACCACCACCAGATTTTTAGGATAGTGCAAAAATACAAGTTAAGTCACATAATATTTTTTATAGGTTTACTTATGTCAGATCGTTAAAAGCAAATGAGGGGAAATGGGACGTCATGGGAAGGGATGACCCAATAATGTTACAGTCATTCACTCACTCACTCACGCACGTCAACTTTCATGATGTGAGAAAGTCATTAGACTGGATGGGAATATGAAAACGAGGAGAAATGAAAATGCATGACACTATCCACTGTACGCTTCTTCCATGTTCTTTGATATAAAATATTCACGATTTTGGCCATGTAACTTTATGAAATTACTGGCATGATATAATTATACCATAATAAAATAATAAATAAAATAATAAAATACCTTGTGACTTATGTACGAAAAGGGTCTGATTTTGCCAAATAAAAATGTTTTGTTTAATTTCCATTTTGTCGTAGCGAACCCAACTAAGAATTGCGATTGGAATCGATTGCCGTTAAGTAGTACTGCAGCCAATCGAACTTGTGTAGTTTTTTATTATTTTGTGCCAAGTCAAGCCCTAATATTTCATGTGTAGAAAAAGTGTAATGAAAGTTCAAGATGAAATATTACGCTATAACTTGCAGAAAGCTAAATATGCCATGATGATTTATTCCGGAGTAGTTGGAGAAGAAAGCTGAACTGAGAAAACAAAATCCGTTCATCTGTATCGTATCTACTTATTATGGAATTTACAACTTGGAAGAAATGAAACAGTTTTTGGAATATTGGAACTGGAATAATGGAAAGGATTGTGCCAAGTCGTATTAAGTTTGTGTCTCCTTTAATGGCTTTCTTAGGATGAATGAGTCCAATTGGAACTCTAATGAAGGGAAATTCACAACGCTCATGTTTCAAAAGTCCGACTTGGATAATGAGCTGGAATAATAAAAACTATTGAAATGGCCGGAAATCCAATTGACCGGGGACAAAATGAAATCTCTTAACGATATTGTTAGCAGTTCACTAGGTTCTATTATAACAGCAAACAAATAGTAATTTTCCAATCAGCCCGTAATTTGGCATGTGACATGTGTAGTAATTTTCCTATTTAAGGAAAACCTCCCTCCGTCAAATGAGCTGGACATATGTAAAACTATTATAATAACGAATAGACATACCTACCCATTTAATAAATAATTTTAGGTAAAGCAGGAAAACTGTCTGGGAGAGTGAAGGGCTGTTAGATGAAAGAAGTAATTCAACTTGAAAAGGCACATCTGAAATATGACAGCATGCAAACGCTTTAAATATGTAATGAGGTGTTATTCCACTTTCACATTTAGGTTAAGTAGCCACCCATGTTGAACCTGCTTAATTAATGAAACCTATGCAAAACAGGTGGAGCGTAAAAGTTTATGAATATTGAAAAACGCAGTATAATTTTAATCATTTTAGAGGAAAGGCCTGCTTAACTGGTTCTGGCATATAGGAGAATCTTGACTCTTTGATGTCACATGCCATATGAACCTTTTTTAATTAACGATATTTAATACCTGTTTCAAAAAGCAATTATTTTATTTTGTAAAAATGTATCTTTTAAAATGCTCACCTGGTCCCCTTTACTTCTTCAAGATGACTAGATGAGCAGCACTTTTTCCACCTCTTCACCTTAACTTTTTTTTTCTTTTCCGCTAAACGCTCTGAGTACTCACATGAGTATTAAACGAAATGAGGATCTGAACGGTTGGATTATTTTGTTTAAAAAGAATGTTTTAAGTCTTCAAGTGATCCTCTAACTTTGAATGAGTTTTTCTCCTAAATTTCACTTCAGTTCTGAGGAGAAATCGGCTATGAGAAGAATTTTTCGTAATTTTCCAACAGCCAGAGGACACTTACTTTCCCCTTCAAGCTGAATGGCGACAGCCAAGCAACATGTATAAAATATGACACTTTATTTTCTGCCGTTTCGAGCCGAAGAAAAAAACGGGGAACTTTTCCCCAAAAAAAGTTTGAAATTAACGATATGGCTTGTCAGATAGCAACTTCCTCCTTGCTACAAAATACATCTACTTTTAGTCTAGCCGAGACCTGCATGAGCTGGTTATGTACAGAACGGGGTTCCAGTATCAACTGAAGGGAAGTTGCTGGCTCCACGTCAACTTTATAGGAAAGCAAGTGCGATGGGAGCAGAGTAGACTCGGGTTCAAAAAATGTTGCAAAAGTTGGAGTGAACAAGAGGAGAAAGCAGGAACTGAAGTAACAACAGTTACCTTCTGTCTTCTGTTCCGTTCTCCCTGTCACTCCTGCCCTTTTATATCTGGGGATAAGGTGGAGGAAGAGGAGGAGTGCGGAGGAAGCTGATAAGAATTGTGTTACTTACATTTATTGTTACCGTTTTCCGAATTCCTTTGTGTGTGGTGGAGGGGGAGGTAAACGACATGTCGGCTTTGCGCTCATGTTACAAGAGCATGGAAGATAGACTCCACTTGTTTCAAAAACGACGCTGTTCACATTGCTATCATTTGGATCGTTCTCTTTTTTCAAGCACACTTTTTAAGCCCTTTTCTTTAGTATTTTAGATGGCACATACCTAGTTGACTTGAATTTGAATAGACAAGACTTCCTCCTCTTCTTTGTACTTTGATAAAAAGCGCATGTATTAAGGTATTGAAGTGATAAGAAGATTTCGTAGAAATTGTAATCACATTTCCGTCATATACATAAAACTATCACTACACCATTTCTATCACACTACACTATTTATTATGCATAATTCCGTGATAAAAATTGATCTTTACTACTAGCTGTTAATTTAAGGACGTCCCTATCGCAAGGACAGCAGCGTACTAGACTCCAGTCATATGTCAGTTCGAATAGGTAGACAAATATTTAAATACGTTTTCAATGAAGAGATCACAATATTGATTCACGATGATGTCATGATTCAATGTAGTGAAAGTAAAGTAAGCATTATAGTTAGCTAAAACAGTTGTTTAATATGCAAGATATCAACAAATGGACAGTAAGCGTTGACTATTACAGCAACTCAATGAATTAATCCAGCAATCTAATATAGTTAGAATAGTAAGTTTAGGATTTTGATGACCGACGTTTATTAAATGGAACAACAACAACAGTATTTTCAATAGTTTCTGCGTTTTCTTACCTTCCTCTATATATCTAAAGGCAACCTTATCCCTTTTCCGACATATCCAGGGTAAAAAAAGTTTTAAATAATAATAATATTCAAACTATTTGATATTCATATACCTATTACTGAATTGCCATCCAGCATGTGACATGCCGCCAGTGAAATCGGGAAGGAAGCTGTTTATAAAACTTTTCAGTAGTTGCATAAGCGCTAACAAACTGATTTACTGGACTAAATGATCCGCTGTCTAATTCCCCGACAGCAAGATACATCATTCCGCGATTTATTATCTTCTGAACATTAATCTCTGTCTGTCTACCCAAACTGACATACCATTTGAAATATATTTGCCAAAGTTGAGGGAGGTGAAAGCGGAGCGAGCGGTGTGGTTGTTGCATCCTGTTGACTCCCTGCCGAGAATTCTATGATCGGGACAAGTGAAATTGTAGTTAAACTGTGTGTTTTGGTATCATCATCATCAATGGCAATGATGATTTAATATAATGATAGCATACTTGCATGGAACGTGAATTTGGACGAGACCACCGGAAAAAATAAATCCTCGGCTGATATAACGGAACAAATAAAACGGATCCTGTCCTAATCGGGATCCTTACAACCACAAAGGCAACCAGGCTCATTCATGAACTCACATGGAGCCAATAATAATGACGATGATAAGGAAGCCAAAAAAAATTGGTGAAACGGAAGCAGAGGTTTTAGGTTTGGTTCCTTTTTATGGGTGGAATTCAGTGAACTGAGTATAATTTCGAGTTTATTATTGCAATACATACGAGAATTGTTTTGGATGAATGGAGGATGTGATTTGGAATGGAAGTGGAATTTGATAGTCCGATTTCATTTCATACTTTTCTTTATAATAAAATACTAATTAGGTTGGTTGTTACATCATCATTCCCGACTAGCCGGAAAAATATCAGCATGTTCATTCAGCCTGGCTGAATCTGCTTTGTGTAATCAAAAGTAACGAGATGGGTTGATGTTGATGAATAAGCGGAGGCGTGTGGGTCACAGAAGATTATGGGAGGATTGGCTGAGTAAATAAATAGCTGGTTTATTTAATTTGATAATGTACCGCAAAATAATTAACCAAACGTTGAATTTAATTATGCAGCGGAAATTAGGAGCAGATTTTCGTTATATGCCAGATTCTCAGTGTACCCCAATAACTTCCCGATTTTGGCATTTTACAAAGGTGGAGTAATGGGTAGAGGGATTAAATTGTAATAAATAAAATTGGCTTTAGTTGGTTAATTACATCTGCAACCATCATCACGTTATACTTAAGGTAATTTTTATTCAGTTAATCAAGCATTTATATTATAAACTGGAGCGTGGCTAATTATTAAAAGCGGATTTTAAACCGGGCCTAATGGGGCAAGAATTGATTAGCATAAGGTTAATTTAACAAATCCGCTAATCTGTGAAAGTTTCGTGGAAGTGGAAACAGTAAAAGTTGACATTTCGCTGATTACTTGATTAGGTAAACGGTAAACATTTTAATTTGATATCATAAACGCAAAGTTACTAAGTTTTAACAACAGTAGCATTTATGCAAATATACTTACAGTTGAGGATAATTTCAATAAATAGAAAAGAATGAAATTATCCAAGCAAACTACATAAAATACAAAACATTCAATGCAACATTCACTGTTCAAAAACATGGAAAGGGATAGAACATCAGAGTTGACTTTATTGTAATGGTTCTCATAAGTAGAGTTGTCACTGGAATATTTAGCTGGTAAAACTCCCCGTTTTCAAATAGAAGTCTCCGGATAAACTAAACAAAACAATTGGATCAAACAGAAGTCATAAAATAAGTAATTTACTTGTTTTTGTTCTCCTAATTACATTAAACTGATATGATATGAAGGTAACTTACTCCAGGGAAATGTTCATCCCAACAATTTCCTTATCCTTGGCTTTAGCTGAACATTTTCTAAAATCGTCTTTACATTCTACGGAAGTACACCTACATGCTAGGCATTTGGTCACCATACAGTGATTCCAGAGTTTGTAGGCAAAGCCGTGATTGCATAACGCTTTAAAATGGGGAAAATGAAACTATTTTAAATGGGACACTCAAAAATAATATTACCTAATTATTAAATTTTGTTGATTCTACAATCTGCCTGTATAATTACTTGAATTAAATAAACCAACGGATTCACAGCCTGGCTGTTCCTTCCCCCCATTAATGTAAATGTCTGCGTGGCCAATACGGGTATCCGTGTCCCCTGCAGTGTACCTGCTCGTGTAATAAATATCCACAAATTCCGCATCCGAATCATCTAACCGTTTATCCCGTTGCCTTAATGGGAAGCCGGGTCCTGCGGGGTCTAGCCCAGTAATTCGGGTAATTCTTTCGTGATACTTCTTGAAAATGGTTTGGCCAGCCACTCCCGCAACTGTAATGAATGCAAATTGGACCCCACCCAAGTAATCAGCATTCACTGCGGTTCTACTTAAACTAATTAAGGAAACTTTTAAATGTGAATTTACTATGAGCTCCTAGGCTGTAGCCAATCAGATGCATCTTCGAAAAATCAGCTTTGTCTGCGCGAACTAGCCCATTGAGTAACTTTGCCAGTTTCCTACCCACAAGATCCACATGCATTTTTGCAGTATTGTAGACAATGAGTATGTCTCCGTACGGGGTATCCTCCGTAACATCCAGGTCATTATGACCGGATAGTACGCTCCAGTCCACAACGATCACGTTAGAATGGCTCCATTTCTCAAGTACAGCTTGTTGTAGTCACAAAACGTAAAAGTTAGAATATGTATTCGTTTGTTATGACATAAATATTTCTTTCATTTAGAATAGAAAATTATCTACCGTTTTTTACAAATTGGGTCATATTCGTTTTCAAGCTGGAGAGGAATCCATCAATGATCACAAAAGTGGGCCGGTCCTTGTTCAGTTTTGCATATTCCAAATGACTATCTATCCCGTCGTGACAAAGCTCAACATATATATCCGGATAACTAACAATCAATTTGAAGTTTGCTATAAAAAATTAAATACCAACACACTTTCGTTTTTAAATAATACATTTCAAATTCAATTCACTTACGAATAGTGGTAGAACTTCACTGGTTCCGGGAGCGTAGGATCCGTCTCAACTGTTCTTATGTGTTCCCCACAAACACTAAGTACCATAAAGGAAATCAGTATCAGTACGCCTGCTGCACAGGAGCCCGTCATGAACGGTTTTACTTTCTGCCTACATGCCATCTTTCTAGTGAATGGGTTTCAGAAAATAAATCCGGCTATTTAATACCAGTCAAAAGTTCAACTTAAATATGACATAAATGTCTTCTTCCTCCTCTATAGTCATGCCTCGTATCGTATCCCATATCGCACTAACCAATAAAATTAATAAGACATGCTTCAAGGAATCAGTAAAACAGACCATTCACTCACGTCAAACTTTCGCAATTTACACGTAATTATTAGGTAGCTACCTACCTAAATGCGGAATTGTCTTGCTATGCGATGATGGCTACTTTTAAATGGGAATGAGAGGTTATACGGACTGACTGCAGCTCATCGTCACTCCCATTCTATTCTAGGAAACGGGTCATACGGCTCGGTCATAAAAAGTTA
>JAQIWX010000822.1:0-13320 GCA_034696785.1 Lepidocyrtus cyaneus | reverse complement strand
TACTTATAGTTTAGGTAAGTAACGAGAATTTAATAAAACTAACTAGTTTAAATCGGTCGTTAAATTGTAGGTAATAAGTATGTCTAAAAAATAACATTAAAACTACAGCAAAAAGATTTGTACGAGGATTCCTTTCCATCTATAAACTGTATTAAACTAACCGACAATGGGTTAAATCTAAATCCTTTTATTTATTCGCTAATGATTGACATTTTGAAGTAATAAAGTTCTCTTAAGCATCGGATCACTCTCTCTGAGAATTTACTCAATTGGCACTGGCTTTTGACTTTTTATGAGCAGAATGTTTCATCCCCACCCTCTTCATCATTTAAAACATCATTTAAACATTTAAAGTTCGATAGTTATCATCTGGAATCAAATTTTTTACATTTTAACTATTTTTTAAAACTGAAGTTGAGCACATAATGTTTTGACGCACTCACTACTTCGTCGAAAGTCATAGCTTGGTTTGCTGGAGCCTTTTACTTTGTTCATTTTTTTCATCGCTTGCTTCCTCCTGCTCTACCTGCTACAGAAGATGAAGTTCCGTAAAGAACGGAAAGGTGGATGGAGACGTCAGTAACGGGGACACACACAATCGAGCCGAAAGTGACAATGAGTGAAGCGCGAATGATGTGCTTTTCATAGTGCACTTCTTCGTGTTTCATTCCCATTTTTCGAGGAAGGAGAACAACAAGCACAAAAATGCACTATCCTTTTATGCTTATGAATCACTCATTCCTCCTGTCATCATCATCAAAATACCTATCCCTCTCATATATACATAGCAGTCCATTGCCTCAACATTAGGAAGACCCAATTTCCTATCCCTCTCCACAAACTTCCCAGTCCACCCACATTCCTATTCCGCAGCCTGATTGGTTAATTCAATTTCCCAGTTTCCCACTCGCTCTCCTTCCACTCTCATCTGTTCCAGTGTGAAGGAGCTCTTCACGTTTATCGCTTGCGTGCATATTGTACTATGTTTTTAACTTTCCTCTTAAACTAAATTCATGAAATAAAATGCTTCATTAAATTAATAGACTAAAAAATTAACTAATTTTCCACAATTCAAAACATGAATAAGGTTGCCTTGATTTAGCTTCAAAAAATATTACCGGAGTGGGTGAGAAGACCGAGTGCCGGGTGCTGAGCATCACTCTCGTTTATACTTGGGATGGAATGGGAAATGGGGTCCACAAGCTTTTGCTTGTGTTTTTGCCGTGTCGTGTGCGTGTTTTGGTGTCGTATGCATTTAGCATTGGGGTGAATGGTGAAAAAGACAAGTTGTGACTTGTTCCGTGCACAATGCAAATCAAATAGGAGGTTGCATGGGCAGGGGCAGAGAAGTATCAAAGTCTCAAACTGAAAGGTTTTTTGTTGTGCACTCATTCCCATTTCATTTCACCTCTTGCTTTGTGCAAAGAACGATCATCATCGGCAGAAGAAGCTTGTCCGGCACTTTTTTTCTATCTTCAAACTTGGATTCTTAATTCTTCGGGAAGTGATTTTTCAATTAAAGTTAATTGTTCTCTTCTCTGATTTTTAATTACTTCAAGAAAGGTAAGAAAACGGAGTATAATTAATATAATACGATTTTAGTGACAGTTTTTGGTAGAAAGTGGAGGCTTCAATTTCTTTGGTTGTAGGTGTTAAAGAGTGTTTGGGAGGGAGAAGGCATTTTTAGTTGTTTGTTGTTCCATCTAGTAAATGCGTTTGTTCGTTGATGTAATTTTTAAATCGTGAGTCACTTGTCACTGGTTCTGTGATTAGTTAGTGCTAAGGTCGCGGCTAAGAAGGGAGGGAGTAGAGTGATGGAAATTAATTACTGTTTAACATTTAATGTAAGTTTTTGAGAGAGAGTTAATTTTAATTGGGATTTTTTACTCTGTGCGTTTCAGGTTCTAAACATGACTTCATCAGGCCCTAGTCCAAGGAAAATCAAGCGGGTGGAGGAGGAGGGAACCGGAGCCGGTTCGGATGATGAAGACAATGCCGACGGCATGGATGAAGCCACTCGGCAGGCCCTGAGTGATATCGACGAATGCCAAAAGGAGCTAGATGAGTTGAATGAGAAGGCGAGTAAGGAGATTCTTCAGGTGGAGACCAAGTACAACAAGCTCCGGAAGCCGTATTACGACAAACGGGCGACGGTGATTGAGAAAATACCCAACTTCTGGGTGAATGCTATTGTGAATCACCCTCAGATCTCCATGCTCGTGGACGAGGAGGAAGAAGATTGCCTCCATTTTCTGAAAAAGTTGGAGGTGGAAGAGTTCGAGAATGTGGAGAATGGCTTCAGGGTGAAGTTCATCTTCGATGAGAACCCTTTCTTCGAAAACCACGAGCTGGTTAAGGAATTCCAGTTGGGACCTAACACAGAACCCAAGTCAACCAGCACGACGATCAAGTGGAAGGAACAAATGGATCTCTCCAAGAAGCAGCCTCAGATCATTGACTCCCGCAGGAAACGTGGGTTGGAACAGAAGACGTTCTTCTCTTGGTTCAGCGATAACAAGGACCCCGCCGCAGATGATATTGCTGAGGTTATCAAGGATGATTTGTGGCCCAATCCATTGCAATACTACCTTACACCTGATATGGAAGATGGAGATGAAGAAGCTTTGTAAGTGAATCGTCGCATATCACAAATTACCGTATTCACTAATGACTAATCAATTATGTTTCAGTAAATCAATTAGAATTTTAAAGTCATATTTTTGTTTTTATTTATTCATCTTTCAGGGATGAAGATGAAGACGGTGAGGACGGCGTCGTCGTCGAGGAGGAAGAAGACATGTTGGATGAGGAAGATGACGAAGGAAATCCCGAGGATGACGATGGAGTCGGTAATGGCGAAGACGGAGAAGAGGAGGAGGATGATGACCAGTAAATAACAAAATCTTTTCTAATTTCTTCTGTACCGACCGGTGACCACATGAAAGATGTTTTTAATATTAAAAAGATGGTAAAAATGTCAACGGACGGGTTTCGATTTCTACATTCTAAGTTATAAAAAACATTTACTATTTGCAAAGCTGCGACTTCCTCTCATCTCTGAAGTAATTTAAGTTAATTGCATTAAGCAAAACAACAGCAGCAACATTTTTTATTTGTTATTTACTGATTATTTAAAACTTACTTACATAAGGTTAGACTTTAAAAAATCATTTTGAGTGCTGTAAAGAAAACTGTAAGATCCATGATTTTTATTTTATACATATTTTATGGCACCCCAAAACAAAAACCCTTGTTTAGCCTTACTTCACTTTTCCGTTTACTTACAACATTTTAGCGTTTAATTTTTAATACTAGAATGATGTTTTGTAGCGCTTCATGATTTTTTTAAATGAAAAATTACTAAACTCCAGCTAAAAGGAATGTTGAGTATAATGTTGTGTATCGTTTTTCTCACAAATCGTATATTTTGTCGACCATCGTTATCGTTGTAGCTCGATCGGGTTAATAATATCCATGTTTATGATCGTTTTATCATCATCCTATCAACATTAAGGAATAATTAAAATGAGTTTTACTATTACTACTATTTACAATAATAAGCATGGTAAAATATATATTTAAGGAGTAAGTTGTAATGTTATATGTTCGGAAGAGCAACCAGTAAATGTACGTTTTAGAGATAATATCGTTGTAAAGACAAGGTGTTTGGAATAATAAAATCTATATAAAATCGAACTGGATGCAATGGTTTTATAAAACCGGCTGTTTCTTTATTTAACATCCCTCTCCTTATCTGAATGTCTTAATTTTGCATTCATTTAATTATCAAACAATTTAATTGAATCATATTCCTCAACAATCAGTAGATAAGATCTAGATAAGTCATTTAGCCGTGTTAGTTTTAATCATCTCCCTCCAATTCTAAATTCTTAAAAAATCATCCTGGGCTATCGTTCATTAGTACGTAGTAGGAGGTATGAGTTATGAGTAGAGTTACATTGTTTTTTATCTAATTAAAATCAGCCAGGTAAATGGATTGCTTATTAACTACACTCAAAATGGCGTCATTTGTGTCATATGAAGGAAGGGGGTTTCGTTTTCGTTTCTGTGAAGTGCCTTTTTGATGAATTCTGCATCCCCAGATCATGCACTGATGATGGTGTCGGTGTCAAAATGCCGTGAAGAAATGGCATCTTTGTGGAAGGCACAAAGTGCACTGGCACCTGGCACTGAATGAATACCCTATGTTTATGCTGATGATGATGCCGCTGCTGTTTGCGCTGAATTGTGTTGATGCATTGCATTGCTTAACATTTTTAGTCATATTGGAATCCACACAAAACAGAAGCGATGGATCAGTAGCGGCGGGCATAGCTCGACGCTTCTAAATTGGGCGCATTCAGTCATTTACGTGCTGCATGAAAGCTATGCCGATAGCCGGTGTTATAAAGCCAGCGTAACAGTCTGTGCCTCCTTTATCCAGAGAGTTGCTCCTTTCGGCTTTCATTTCTCTGCAGAATCCGAATCACATCAGCGAAGGACGCGAGCGGGTGGTCCCGGAGCTGAAGTGTTGTAGCCGTAGCTGTGTTCACCATACAGCTCAACCGAGCAGCGTATGCCGCGTTCGTATCAGCGTTTTGGCGAAGTGTTCCTATCCATAGCGTTATAGCCGATCCCTTCATCCATTATAGACGGCCCTGTACAATTTCAGAATCATTTTGCTGGTGTTTGCATACAGCCCATTCCAAATAGCGATGCAAGCTCGGATGCACCAGCGCCCCTTTGTCTTCTGCTTCCCACCTTATACGCCACACCACACAGTATTTTCAGATTACAGAATGCACTCAACACACAAGCCAACATCCATAACGCAGCAGGGACGTGAAGGGAATGGAGAGTAGACAGGACTGAACACGAAGGGGCGAGCAGCACACACACGCACACTCCCAAAAATCGAGACGGAGTTTTGGTGGAGGGGAGTGCATCAGCCATGGAAAACTTGGATGGGATGAGAAATCGAGCGGTGGATTTGAACTGCCCGAAAAAATCTGTTTTGCTGATGATGAGAATTGAGAATGCAAATGAGTTGATACAGAAAAGACACATGCTTTTACTCAGACGCACGCACGTGTTTTGTTTGTTGATAGACTACTTGACTCTTAATTCTTTTAATTCGCAATTTCGTCGGTAATTAATTGCGGTTGTATGTTGTTGTTATACTGCCAAGTTGCAGATTCGTTTTTTGTGTTCGTAATTTAATCACACAGTTTAACTAACCAGCGGTGAATTATGAGGAAGTTAAAGTATCATGAGCAGAAGCTGCTGAAGAAGGTGGACTTTATTAATTGGGAAGCGGATAATAATCTCCATGAAATTAAGGTGCTCCGGAAGTACCACATTCAAAAGAGGGAGGAGTATACAACGTAAGTCAGCAAGAAGAAGAAGCCATTTTCTAGAGTCTAGTCTTGTTCGAATTAGTTCGGTTCATTTAAACGTAAAATGCTTTGAGAGAAAAAAAATGCTTTTAAAATCGGTAGAATGCAAACGCAAATCGCTACTGCTACGTGCTACCGTTGTAGTTTACTGTTGATTTCGACGGAGTCGGCTGAACTGACACTGAAAGAAAGTTAAAATGATGACCGACTACAATAATGTTAACTAATTGTTGTTATTATTCATTATTGTGCTTTCGTTGATTTTGCAGATACAACAAATTATCTAGAAATATACGAGATCTCGCTAGAAAAGTCAAAGACTTGGACCCTAAAAATCCATTCCGCCTGGAGACGGGGGCACAGCTCTTGGAAAAATTGTAAGAATTTTAAATCATAGTCATCATTTACTATTTCACCTTTAATGTACCTATGCACAATTTGCGACTGTCCTATGTCCACCTATGGCCTCATGTTTGTTTTATTTGGATTGATTAGATACACGATGGGACTGATTCCAGCAAGGGACACTTTGGAACATTGTGATAAGATCACCGCCTCCACATTTTGCAGACGCAGGTTACCGGTAGTAATGGTTCGTAGTCACATGGCCCAAACAATTAAGGACGCTGTAAAATTTATAGAACAAGGCCATGTAAGGGTTGGTGTGGAGCGCGTCACAGATCCTGCCTTTATGGTTTCTAGGTAAGTTCCAATTAAAAACCAAACTCTCCCTGCCTGCCTACTGCCTAACCCCGAATTAGACTGCTAGGGCTCCTGTGTTGTCTGCATCATGTTGTTAATGTTATTGGAACGGTTATATAAATAAATAGTATAATATATTTTGTTTCTTTGTTTCATTAGGACAATGGAAGACTTCGTCACATGGGTGAATGCCTCTGCAATTAGAAAACACGTCATGGAATACAATGCTGCGGTGAGTAGATTTTCAGCTGGAATTATGTTAATTCTAAAATTTAATGCAGCGACATTTTTTTTCGTTGTTTCATCAAATTTATGCAAGTTTCGTTTCATTTGCAGCGAGATGACTATGAACTTCTCACAATCTAAGAAGAGGAGGCTAGTAGTGAAACTATAATCAATAATCATGGAAAGGAAAATAGAACCGTGCGTTCGTCGTTCTTACCCGGACCTTACCTTTGACTGATGTTTTATATTTATAAATGCCTAGTACGGGGCATGGAAGTGGACAGACAACTATTGTTCAAATTTGTTTAATTAAGGACAATTATTAAGAAGATGGTGGCATATTTAAAACTAATTCGGAAAATACGGATATGTCTGTTCTGCAGATATTAAACACGAATGCGAATGCAAGTAGATTAATGTCAAAACACTGTGTATCTTAGCTGTTATTCTTTCCGTTAATTTTTGTCTAGTTAGACTTAGAATTGGCAGATTTTTTTTGTAGAAATGATTTAGATATGTATGTTTGTTGTTTGTAAATAAAATATGTTCGTATTGTGCAAGTATCTAATCTAATCGAATATTGGTTCATAATCCATAGATTTTGTTTTAAAAATTTTTGATGTTATATCAGTTAGCTAAGGTGCCAGCGAAGGAATAGTGCAATTTTTTAAATGCAACAAATCTGCGGGATCGATCTAAACTTTTGTTTTTCGTTTTAAAGCTGCCCATTACATAAATAAATTTTAATGATCTATATGTATCTACGTACCCCATAAAATACATTTGTTGAAGTTGGAGAATGAGAGTCTAAGTCTAGTCTTTACATCGTTGTTTCTCTGATCTATGTCGTTATGGCTTATGCAGGAAATGGATAGGAATAGGTACTACTACTACTTACTTCATCCAGTCTACCTTTGAGCTCCCTTGTTAGTTTGCTAGGCTAGCAAACCAGCCATGAAGCCGTCATGTCATCATTATCCAATGAATGATTGACTTCTGGAAGCCAACATTTTGACTCCACTCGTAATCCGTCCTGTTCAGCCCTCCATAATTGGGAAAACGTCTAACGGATAAAATGAAAATTTTATTTGGTAGAAGAATACGCAGCCAATCTCGTTGTCTTTAGTTTCTAGTAAAGGAAACGGTGAAGTCTTTTTAACCTATCCTTGATCAATTTTCAAAAAATTTATATCATTCATTTCATTTAATGCATGCATACATACCTAAGTCTAGTAAGTAGCTAACGAAAATTCTGCAATTTCCTTTTCCATAAATTAGTGTTTTATGAAATGAACGGAAAACTGAACATAAGGGAGTTAAAAACCATAATGGGGGCAAGGTGCAACTATATACTTTTCCATAGTACAATATTCTATTTTTGGTACTCATTTCATGTTGTCCACAGCCAAAATTCATTAAAATGAAACATTAAATTAAATTAATATCTAAAAACATTTCCAATTCATTTGTATCAACTAGAAAATTGTTTGTAGATAGTAAGTTAACAAAACGTTCATTCCTACATAAATTGGCAAAAAGGAAAAGTGGAGGTTGTGAGTGACAGAGTGACGTACAGTAAAAGATAACTTGGGCATATATGAAGCTGTAGGTAGTAGAAACATAGAACACACAAACTCATCCCATTCTCCATCCATCCTTCCCTGCCTCTTTTCCGTTTTTTTCCCTAAGCTCCTTACGATCGCTTAAAACTCTGAGAGCTCCCAATAGAAACTCTCTTCCGTGTGCGTTGTTGGAATTGGAATGAAAAGAGCTTGCCTGTCTACTTAAGTCTTTTGCTGAGGACTTATACCCTCATTACGTGTTCTTTCCCCATCTTTCTATTATTTTTTCTCTCACAGACAATCTTCCAACTCCCAATCCCACCCAACCTCCCCCGATCCTGTGCCAACATTTACGAACAACTTTTTTCAGACTTTCTTTTAAAACATAGTTATAGAGATGTAATCGAAATGTTATATAATAAACTAGTTGTTTATCTCCATCCAAATTAAAAGCTGATAGTTGACGTTTCGATTCCCCTCCTATGTCCTAAAAGAAAGAGAATGCCAGAGAAAGTTTATTCTCCACTAAAGCAACGCATACTTCGTTTAAAATAGATCGACAGACGCTGCATTAATTTGGTTGTGATTTTACCTACTAGTTGGAACTTCCCGGAACACCGAAGGTTTATTAAAAATTCCTCAACTTCAAATAGATGGAATCGGAATATTAGCATCTTCCAGCTAGAATAATATGAGTAATTTGACTGCATACATCCCATAACCAGTGAGAGAGCTCCATGTAATATCCATGTAATTTAATTACTTTGGTGAAGCTACTCAATTCACTCTAGAACTCTCTCAGCCTTTTCATTTCTACCATGAATCATATGCGAGTCTGTTTAGTTTATGGCGATATATTATTATGAGGCAACCAGCCACGTATGATGGCTCTAAACTGAGTCTTTATTCCACAACAAAAACATTTTTATCCTTTTCTATTGAGTCACGTGCCAGCGAGGACCGAGGTAGGATCCCTCCCAGAAAGAATAATATTTTATTCCCTGTTTTTACGTATTTGAATGGAATGGTTTTGTTGCTTGCATCCGCCCTTGCATACCGAAAAAATCAGCAGATGAATGGGTGCTTCCCAACAATTCATTTCGTCTCTCCTCCAGATAATAGATTGGATTACCTGGATAATTAAATGACACCAAACAAGCAAGGATGGTGTCTCGCACGAGGACTTACGAGGACAACAATTTTTCATGTAATTCCCTGCATGAGATTGATATAATCTATATATAAGTATATGTGATGAGCCGTGATTATAGTGTGAATGCGATGATGAGAAGGAAGAGGGGGAAAGCAACTCAAAATATTTGGTTTTTGTTATGTGAAACGAACTGATTGGCACTGGGAAAGGATGTCGATGGAAGAATAATGGAAGGCAGTTAGTAAAAGGCTGACACTAATAACAAGGAGAAGAGGGAACACAACCGCCTGTTTTTCATTTACAATTATGTTCGGGAAAATTAAGTTATTTCTGGTCGGCAACCACAGCCCATCTCATATACCTTGCTGCTGGTTTCAAAGGGTCTCTAACTAATGTTGTGTAGGGTCTGATGTTATCTGAATCGAATCTGATGAATGTATGATATACCTACCAACGTAAATGCGAGTTTGGGAGATGCGAATGTGAGTTGATTTTCGCTTTGAAAAAAAAAAGTCCTCACTCGATTATTTTTCATTAGATTAGATTAGCAGGCAGGAGGATGGGGGGGTGGTGTATGATTTTTATTTCCTATTAGTTCGGTGTGGTGCTATATAGCTTTGTGTATGGAGGATTTGTGATTATAGCTACTTGTCTGTTTTGGTTGCTCCCGAAGTAATATGAAATGTCTTTTTGATTATTATTATGTCGAACATGACAATGATGAGTTGATGCTTGGTGATGGACCGATGATGATGATAATAGAAATACCTAGAACAAGCCTCCATATCATGGCTGGCTGAATGATAAAGTCACCCCAATTACTCCCCTTTTATTAAATTTATTAAGACATCAAAAGCGCGACGAGAGGGAACGAGATGAAATGTTGAAATGACTCTTTTCATTATTTTTCTCACAAAGCTTTTAATTCAAGTGGAGGAGGTGGAAGGTGGAAAAAGTTGATGTGGAAAGGGCTCTCTGTGTCTGACTCTATACTTGAGTGAGTTTTGTGTTTGAAGGAGCTGCTTAGTGGATTCAATCTCAGTCCAGGATCCGGGCATACAATTATTAGCATTTAATGTGATACTATCCCAAACGATTTTTGAAATGAGTTCATTTTATAACTTGATGAAATGTCGTAATCGTAATTAATCATTGCATTTATGTATGAGGTGGTAAAGCAGAAGATAAGTCATTTATTCGACCGAGCCGAAATAATAGGTTGTGTTGCAGCTGCAAAATATCAAACAGAAATGATGAAATATCAGTATGCCCCAAAAACTCGAAAGCTTAAGGGTTTAGCATTGATTTTATGGTGCTTTGTAAACCCAATTTACATGATGGATTTAAAATGAATGGTTTTTGTAAGAAACATTTGTCCCACTTTATTGTAACTTCACAATTTCAATTATCAATTTTTACTGTATTATGTTATAATGGCAAATGACTAGATTATCGCATATATTGCTCAATTAGTATGGTTTGACTGTAAAGCTGGCGAAAGCTGACTTACGCTACATTTCTATTTTAACATGTTTTACTAATTGCTATCCTTTAAATTCGGATTTAAATTGTACTTTTCTGATACGACTAGAAACTGTTTACGGAATGCTTATGGAGGAGTGATGACGATGACCTCCGGTTCCAACTGCACCTCCACCATGATGATGATGTCCAAATCCTCTATTGTTATCTTCCCCACTCCCACTTCCACCAAGAATGTCAATGTCCTCGTCATCTTCTTCGTTATCATGCTCTGCCCCCTCAACATCATTCTCTTCATCGGACCGAGCTCCATGCCAATCTTCATCACAACTCTGATTTGAATCGTAAGGTGATCCATCTCCACTCCTCCCCGTTGGTATTCCTCCACTTCGATGTAAAGGATGCTCTTGTGTGGCTGAATAGAGTAAAGCATTACTGCCGGGGTGGGGATGAAGAACCATAGGCAGTTCTCCCGTTAACTGACCTCGTTGCAAATAATTCCCTCTTGCAACTCTCTCCTCCAAACTTCGCTGAGAACAGTCCATGGGAACATCGTCAAAGGAGGTACCACCATGATGACCCTGCTTGCTCTGCTGATCTTTGGCATCGCTTGGACTACTTCCGCTACCACTTCCTGTGGTAGTTTTCTTGGAAGAATCTCCTGTTTTCCGCAACTGCTTTTTGTGCTTCATCCTCCTATTTTGGAACCATGTCTTGACCTGAGTCTCTGACAAATTCAGAGCGTTGGCCAGCTCCACCCTCTCCGGTGTAGAAAGGTAGCGTTGTGCTTCGAAACGCTTTTCCAGTCCGTGCAGCTGCTGGTCACTAAAAACCGTTCGTGCTTTCCGTCGACGACAATGCTTGGAGGAAGGGTCTGCCCCGGTGAAAAGGGAACTAAACGGGAGACCTTAAATACAATGATAATAATAATTTAGCTTAGACGTGTCAAAACCCATGTCACAAAATTATAGCTTGAAATTAGGGAAAGCGTGGGTGGTGGCCCTAATATGTCTCATTATAATGGGCGTGCATGCAATAGGTACTTATGCATGTAATATACTTCTATTTTCTCTAATTACAGTAGATCAGAAATGAGTTGTAGCCAGAATGCACCTTCTAACAGAAAAAGCTTCATTCATTCATGAACCCGAACCCAGCGAATATTCATTTATTGGAGTTTGATTGACGTGAGGAACTTGTAGTTTTGTTTTTCTGTCTGAGCTGTCGGTGAGCTAATTTTGATCTGACAGGAGGACATGGACAACCTTGTGGCTGAAATAGGAGGTTGAGGATTTATTGTGAGAAACTGAAGGGGAAGGGTGGATGGAAAGGAACATGAGCACTGAGCAGTTTGCTTGAGTTCGCGACGATTCACGATGATGCTAGATCAACAGTTCCTGAAAGCAAATCTGTAATCTCTTTCTAATTGCTTGTAATATCATATCAGACATCATGCAGAGGTTTATTTCTCTTCGGGAAAAAGTGGTGAGAATGAGTAAGTTTGATGGGTTTGGTTTGATGGAGCAGTACAACATTATGTGAGGTTTTGTTATTACTGGGAACTGGGGTAATAGGAGACGCTGTTATTTTGGTTGTACATATTCACAAGCACAACGAGTAAAAGAGCTTTTAAAAGAACGTTGTAGTTTTTATGAGTACGTAACTGATTTATTAATGGCTCTGTGATCAAGGTTTTGAAATCTGTCTATCACTTTAACATTAATTTTCCGCATTTCATTATTATTATTTTAAGGAAAGTTACTTTTTAATACACCTTATTTGCTCGTTCATTATTTTTATCACTACCAACAAAATTGCCATTAAAATGAATTGGAATCGAATTATTGGTGTTTTGATTTTAGAGTAATGAACCGGAATTTGCTCCAACAAGAAATACCTAATTAGGAAGTGGAATGAATCGATCATTAATTTTAACCTACTCCAAAAACATCTTTATTTTCACCTACAGATAATTTGAAAAAGAAAAAATATATAAACTTCTCCGACCGCTTTAATATTGGGAGAAATGTAGAAGCATAGGTAAAAAATATTAAACTGTACAAACTTAGCTTGAATCATTCTCGAAGATGGAAAGTTTCAAACAGTTTGTAAAGCTGCTGTATTCAGTAAACAGTTTATTACACTTTCCCATTATTACGATTTTGAATCAGTAACAACTCATATTCCATGCTAAACAAGTTACTGAATTCGGAAGAGTTATACTATGCATTGATGCACTTTATATTTCCAATTTTAATCTATTTCTTCTGCAAATAATCTATGCACCATAACTTTTACTACTCCATATTAAATTAATTATTGCCACTCTGGAGGAACTGATGCATACAATTTTGCATGACTAAATTAGCAATTTCATACAACCAGAAATAATAAGAAGCACTCTATTTCACAATGCCCCAGTAAATTTATCAAGTGAATGGAAAACGAAACAGATTTTTTCTTTAAAATTTATTGATTCATTTACAAAATATGTTACCTGCAGCAGCCAAGAAGAAAGGATGGGTTGTGACATCCGGCCTGGGAAAAAACGGATGAAGAAACGGTGCATATTGAGGGCTCATTGATGAGCTGGATGTGGTTGATCCTCCTCCATTGTTATTTCCGCAATTTCCTGTTGAAGATGGAGGTGACATGTGTGGTGGACAATCCCCCATCTGTGGCCTCGTCGGACTGCCCAGCCTTCCAAGTCTGGAAGCCACCGGGGCAATAATGTCTCGACCTAAACTCTGTAGTTTCAACAATTAAAGAGCCCACAATTAGTAAGTACATATTTCAGCTA
>JAQIWX010000821.1:0-13325 GCA_034696785.1 Lepidocyrtus cyaneus | reverse complement strand
TATTAAGAAGTTCTGATATTAGATATGAATTTCTAATTTATTTCCTAATTTATTGGCGTATACAAAAATGTGGAGATGGATGAGAGAAAATTAAATAAATCGACTGACCTAACCACATAAACTTTTTTTCGCTCTGATACTTTGTATTTATTGCTTCATATAATTAACTACTTCAAACTCAACTTCATAAATCGCATTGCCATCAATACATAATGCATACTTGTAAAACTTACTTCACAATAAATGTTTAAGTACAAATAACATCAATGAGCTAAAATGGGTAGCGCTTTCATGAATATATTTTTTAAAGAAAGTCTTTAAAATCTCAACATTCCAACTTTATCGATACACTCGTAACCGTACCCATCATTTCAAGCTAAAACATTAGTCTCCCTCCCGGCTCACTGAAGATTTTAATGCTCACCAAATCCATTCCATACGGAGCCTTGTACTCTTCACATAATATAATAAATAACTAACAATAAGTAAATGCACCGCGTGCATGCGCGTCATGTTACAGCTACAGTAATTACTAGGGCTCGGACTTATATGATCGTATATCGTATTATGGCGAAATTTGTATGAATGCCTGATCGAAAAAACGGGAAAACATGAACGTGTAATACCGCAAAAGTACATAGTATGTTGAGATAACCCTAATATTTTCTGCAGAGAAAATTAATCGTTAATTTCACAAACTTAACTGTTATTCCGGCACGATTATTCGGCTTTAAATTTGCTGTTATTGTTTTGCTATTTTGCTTTTGTGTGTTTTTTAAACGTTTGTTTTTCTTACAAACAAATATACGAATTTTAGCTAAAAATGGGTTTTTATGACATGCAATGAGCGTATTTTGCTGACCATTAATATGAAATATGAACGATACGGCAAAATATGATAAATATGAATTTATAAATGCCCGTCAATCAACTCATTTTTAGTCAAAAAGTTCCACTCATTTCCATGCTACTAGTAAACGTTAGGTAAAGGTTAACCCGATGCATATATAGCCGTTACAGATATGAAAAATCACGTATGACTGAGCTCTATGTCTACAGAAAACTGTTCTTCCCTGACATTGTAGTTCATCTAGTTGTTTTATTTCATACATTACTTACAATTTACCCTGTACTGAAAATCACGATTAAATACTCTTTGAAAAACATTAACCAGTTGGACTGATTTTATGGTTAGATTTATGATGAATCACTGAAAAATCAGGTAGAATAACATTCTACTGTACCTGGATTTGAATGGATATTTTTATATTTAATTCAATAGAGGTTAAGTTTGAATTAGAATCATTTAGAAACAGTTTTGGCTATGACTGAGTTTTTGCACTAAAATGGAAAGAACGGTCTGTTTGCATGCTTCCTATGGCTATTTTTAAAACGCTTGAATCAAATGCGATGGGAGTCCGAATCTGAACGCACACATTTTCCCCCGAATTTTCAACTGAAGTTAATAGTGCAGATATACTAGGTACAGGTACATATAATTTTGGACTCCCCTGTGGCAGTAGATTCTAGCAGAGTTCTTTAGATTCTTTATCATTCCCTCTCATTTTAGCACCATATCCGCGATTCCTATCAAACCACTCATATGAAAGTCAGTGTTGTGTTAATTCTGTGAATATCATTTATCAGTCAATATTCTCAGATTTTATATATGAACAGTAATGAATGCAAACTGTTTAGTTTACTTCTGCTCAGATAGTTTTAGAACCTATTGCAAGATGAGTATAGAGTTGCCCCGTTAATCTTTGCGAGAATCACTCATTTCGTTAAAAGTATGCAATATACTTATGAGAAGATATATGAAGTTTGAAGTAAGATAGAATGGGGGATATAAAAACAGAATGTTTCTTATGTAGTTAGCTCGGTGGATTTTTATTTCCAATTTCTAAAAGTACATAATAAATTAGGACTCCACAACACAGTTATATTTAACCGAGGATGGCCTGGAGAGCTGGAGTATAACCATATCCGATGGCGTGTGGGACAACTCCGAGGGCTGGAGCAGCGTGGGCAACGGTCACTGGGGCGTGGGCGTATGCGGGGGCGGCATAGGCTGGAGCTGCGATCTGTTAAATATAATTAGGAAACAATTAGCCAAACTCTATTTATCAAGACCAGAGAGTTGGAGATTGAGTTATCCTCAAATCTCTCTCTGGTCTACAGGAGGAAATAAAAGATCCCTGACTCTTACAGCGTGTTGGACTCCAGCATACTGGACAGCGGGGGCATACTATTTTTAAAAAAATCACCAAATTATTGACTTTCCTTTTTCATTTTTCACAAAGCAACTTTTCATTTTGTCCAAATTTCGATCCCCAGAACAAAATTATATTATGTTAATCTTTAACGCTGTTAATATATTGTTTTTGAACGTTAAGATGTAATTCGGAAATTGAACCGGAAATGAAACCGGAAGTGGACTTACAGCGGGAGCAGCGGCGTAAGCTGGTGCGGCATAGGTGGCATAAGCTGGGATGGCGTTGTTGGTGACCTTGGTCTTGTAAGCGCTGGAGCTGCTGAAAGCAGAGTTCACGTTCTTGGATTGATGGGAGATGGAAGATTGTCCTCCATATCCACGGATGGTCTGCTCAGCAGTGGAACCGACATGGTAGTCGAGGACTCCAGCGCTGGCGACTCCGGCAATAGCCAAAACAATGAGAGCCTAAAGTTAAAATAAAATTATTAGTTCCAATTGTTTCCAGAAAACGTTTTAGAATTTCCCCTATAAACTGACACTTTTTTCCTTTTCAAAATGAGACCGGAAACCTACCTTGTACATTTTGATGATTTGTGTGTGGAAGTGAATCCAAAAAATAGATTGGTAAGATTGTTGTAGTTTGTAGTAAACTGATGAACTGATGGCTTCTCCATTGTCGCCGTTGGCCTTTTATACGCATCTTCGTGAAGGTCTAATATGGGTGGAGCGCCTTGTAGGCCTAACCACGGACCATTATCATATATCGCATGGAATGTTCTGCTGCTTATCAACAGTATCAATCGATCAGATCAGTATGGAAGAATGGAGTATTATTCGCCAGTTACTGAACTCTCCAATCTCCAAATAATTTACGGTCCACACTTCACTCACTGAATATGAATAGATAATATCCCACTCTACACAGTTAGTACAATGTCGCGTTGGAATGTTGACGCATAGGACACAGACAAACAAACAGTCATAAAGGTGAACAAGCGTCCTTTTGTCCACATTTCCTTTCACTTCCGTCCCATGATAGTTATAGCTTTGTTATGCTACAACGCAACGTGATTTTGCTACTTGCCATCATATCATGAGCGTAATCTTGGCACAATCTATTATTAGACCTTTTTGGATGGAAGGTTCTCGTTAAATATTAAATGGAAATGAATGGGAGTCCATGTCTAATAAAAATTAGAATGAAATATATTATTATGGAATGTAATGTAATATTTTTAATTCCTCATATAACTTGACATATTTTTATAACAAAAGCAAACGATATGGAAAGAACGTACAGATCAGTTAGTTACATAAGTTTGTCAACCGTCTGGCATAAAATTTTATTTAAATGTAAGTACTTTTAAGTAAGTAAAATTTTACTTTTTATAAGTATTATTATACTATAACGAGTAATATACTAATAATTTAATGTAATTTTCACTGCATTGCATATAAATCCAAAAATAGCTATCGAATTATTAGTCTGCTATATTATTTATCAGCAGAGAACGCATCACTGAAAAGCGCAGATCCAGATTGATTCAAAGCATCTTCTAATATCAGGGCCGTCTTCTCACAATCAGTCTTGAATCTCAATGCCTCATCCTCTGAAACAGGTCGGGTCACGTTAGTTGTCAACTCGAACACATCTTGAAGACAGATCGGGCCTCCCAAATACAATTTCTCAGGTCTGTTTTTCCCATCGACTCCATTCAAATATCCGGCTGCGAGTGAATCAGGTAATGTCTTCCAGTCAGTCTTGGGATAAAACAACTCTCTGTTCAAGGACTGGCCCAGGTATGGACAAATCACGTTAGATTTGAAGTCAAACGTTGAACAAAACTGGAAGAATCCTTTTAAAATTGAGACAATGCTGAAGGTCCTCAACTCCTTATCTAGAAGGGCTGGATTGGTGCCTCCGGCAGGCTTCACCAAGGATACGTTGGTACAAAAGGATAAGTCAAAGTTATTCACGATGAATGGCTTGTCAATCCCGCTGTCCTTGGCAGACTGCAACTCCTTCAGAGATGGAAGGATCTTCTTTGATACCAAAAAGTGAACTAGGAGTAGACTCACAGCGTAATTTTGAAAGTCGAGGGCATCCGCAGATCGAAGAGCCTTGAACTTTGTCCCCCAGCGCCTGACCAACATCAACAGTGGCCAGAAGCGGACGTCAAATCTTGAGTATATGTTGAACAGCCGTGTCTTTTGAACCGAAAAATAGTTCTCCAGTCTGATTTTACATTTGGCGTTGGTTTTGCAGTGAACAAATGAGATTTCTGGTAGGGGAGAAGGCATCAGGTTGCCAAACGCTGTGTTGGCGTAAACCGTCAGCGGCTTTATGGATATGTACTGGTAGGATGAGGAGTTGGCAGTTAGAATTCGAAAGACTTGTTGGGCTATCACATTGTGGGAAGCAGCATTGTTGAGTAGGATGGAGCCATGTAGGTTCTTTCCTCCAGTGTCGGCTTTACCTAATCAAAGCAATCAAATTAAAATTATGAATACTAATTATTTGAAGTATTGGACCTTTTTGTCAATTTTTTTAATCAACCTTTCTTGTACTCACCATAAGTGTCCACCGACATATATAAATCAACCGCATCTTCGCTGATTCCAATCTCATCAAGTCCATAAGATAAGACGGTACATTTTAAAAAGGAACTTTTTAAATCCGCCGATATTTCCTGAAGGACTTGGGTGCGCTCCTTTGGGGTTGACAAGGGATGACCTTTGCTAAAGCTGAGAAGGAGTGTTCCGACCTGATTCTCCAGCGTGTCACTAGCCTTGATTTCTAATTAAAACCAAATAAATAAAAGCGTACCATCAAATTTTAAAAACAATTTACCTTTAGTTGTGTAACATTTTTAACACATCGCTGCAGCTGATTTTATTTTATTTTTACGTACCACTCATTTTAATTGCTTTGCCACACGCACGAGGGATTATTATTCTGACTAACTACACTCTACAGTATTTATGTGATCAGTGATAGTAAAAATAAAATTTCTGAAGCTGAAACACTTTGCCTCAATCGAGTTTGTTTACAAAAACAATGCCCAGTTCAGCTCATACTCTATTCTACTGTTTTACTGGAGTCCTAGTGCTGTGCTGAGCCGACTGCCGGGCTACCTTACAAAAATACTTTTTTATGCAGGCTTGTTTGAGACGAGACTTTTACGATATTGTAAAAAAAGAATTCCCTAGATCGATGTGCATGCATGCAAAGACGGAGTATTTTTTGAAACCGGTTCATTGCATAATATACTATTTCAGATTAGATGTTCTACCATTAAATTAGGCTGATGATGACTACATTAAATTTTAATCACCGAAGGTTAAGAAGGTTTGGCCTTGACCTGATTGGAGTGGAGAAAAACACAACGTATGCATATGAATCAACGGAAGCAATAAAAACAAAACGCATATTAACGAGATGGATTTTAGAATTTTTATTACTGTTTTTAACGTTTTTAAAACAGTGCGAAATGTAACAAAAGTCATTAGCAGTAATTTATTATTACCGTTTTCCAAAGAGTACTATATAAATTCTAAAATCTATGCCGTTTTCAGATGTGTATAAAACACTATAAAATCTTTGATTAAATCGGTATCTTAACAAACATTTCTACCTACCTACTCTACTACATATACAATTATTTAATCTACACATACATTAGATTAATAATACGTTTATAAATTCATTCATATAAACTCTTCATGGACATAATTACACTAATTATGGTATTTTTAACACCATGATAAGTGATAGATAATATACAAGTGATAAGTGCACAGATTTCATATACTAGTATATGAAATCTGTGGATAAGTGCATACAAATACGAAACATCATATAAGTACTTACCTACATTAACATTTTTATACAAAGTTTAACATACACTTAATTTTATACACATTCTTACGTGTATTACATCTAAATGTAATACTAAACTAACCATATGAAGTTTAACAAAAAGAAAGGTACCTAAGTCATTAAATATTATTAAATATAAAGCAACTAACAAAAATAGTTAACAAAACGTTTATCGCAACAGCTGAAGAACAATAAGAACAACTTACAACCCTCCGTAATTAGTAATTACATTAAAAATAAACAAATTATTTCGACTTCGACTATGAAGGAATATTGCTGCTTTCCAAAGCAAAAATTGATTAAATTAGTATTATGAAATTAGTCTTTCAAAGAGTCATTAACGTCTGAGGCAAAAACTACACACAAACTAAGTTTTTGGAAGCAAACTAAGTTGCATTACTGTAATCAGTAACTTTAAATATATCCATTATACTCCCACTCCCACTAGCCATCATATCCTCTAACCTATCCTTTGCAAGCTCACATTCCAGTTGAAACTTGCTCACATCGTAATCCGGAATAGCCAAAGACAAATTCTCAGTCAGATCTTGAAAATCTTGAATACACAACCGACTTCCGCAGTCTAGCCTCCTGCTCCTCAGTTTTCCATCTGCTCCATATCTGTAACGTTTTCGTAGGTCCGAAGGTAGCAATTTCATTTCGACGTGTGGAAGAAAATTGTCTTTCGGAATGAATTCGCTCTTCCACAGGGAGACCACTTCTTCTTTAAAGTTTGCCGAACCAAATAGCTTGAAGAATTCCTTGAGCAACGCCATTACACTTAGAGTAAAAATGTTCTTATCCTCCAGGACTGAATTCTCGTTTCGAGGCACCAATGTGTAGTCGTCACAAAAGCTTATGTCCACATTTTGGAAATATTCTGGCTTGACACTCATACTCTGGAAATGAGCCATGGTTGGGATGATCTTCTTTCTCGCGAGAAAGAATAAAACTAGCAGCGAAATAAATCTGTTTCGAGTATCTTCTTCGGGAGTATCTAACACTCTATGAACGGAACTCCAATAACGGGTTATCGCAAGCAATTGGCTAATACGAGTGTCGAGAGAACTAACAAACTGAATTATTTTGGCCTCCTGAACCAAATAATAATTTTCAAGTCGAATATTACAACGAACTTTACTTTCACTGTGGATGAAGGAGATCACCGGTAAATTAATACGACCATCGTAGTTAGTACGCTTAACTATCTGCCCAAAGAATGCGTGGTTTTCGCCGGTTTGTATATATTGAAGTAATTCGTCAACCATATCCTTCGTAAGTTCCGCTACTCCGTAGTCTTCCGGCACAACGTTTGGTGATGATCCTTGTTTACCTGTAAAATAGAAAATTAACCGTATTTATCTTCATCCTTTAAGGGTAACAATAAAGAAATTATTAAATTAATTAAGAAAAAATAATTTCCCAACCTGTCAAATCCACAAAAACATTGACAGAGTCATCGCTGCTCCCAATCCCAATGAAATCGGCGCCATAAGGTTGAACTTTGCATTTTTGATACTTTTCTGCCAACATCACGTGCAAGTTCCTCACAATGTTCACTCTGGTAGTGAGGAACTCTGGTGCCAAAAGCACGTGAGTCATAAGAGATTCCAATTGATCTTCCATCGATTTATTCTTCAGAAGGGATGAAAAATGTTCCACCATCTTTTTACTAAAAAAATCATGACTGTCATCGTTGCTCCCTGAAGAAATGCCTCCCCCCGCTATATCTCCCAAATACTCGATTTCATCGTCGTCATCGTCATCATCGTATGACACAACTCCAGGATTGCTATCTTTTGCGTAGTCCTCACATCCTTCTCCGACGAAGTTGCCGTACTTTTCGACTGGCTTAAGAATACCACGGGGATTCCTTTCAACAGGCTGTGCTGGTGGGGGTGGCGGATATGGTATTAATTTTGGCGTAGGTAGCAAGGCCCCGTTATTTCTGTTATTTTGTCCAGCCCGTGATATTCGCCCTCCTCCACCTCTTCCCCGTGTATTATTCATTCCACGATTTGAGTTCCAATCACCTCTTTCCTGTGCAGTATTTGTGCCCCGGCCCCGGCCATTCCCAAATCCACCACCCCTTCCTGGAGTTGCATTCCCTTCGCCTTGGGTCATATTGACAAACTTGGTCCCGGGGTCTTTGTTAATTAGTTTTTCACTGGCCTGGGGCTCCATTAAGCCCCAATCCAAATTCCCTCCCCTACCCAGACCTCTACCACCACGACCACCTCTACCCTGAGACATATTTCCTCTTCCTCCTCTGCCACCTCTTTGTTGTGTCGTGTGTCCTCCTCTGCCAAACCCTCCACTACTTCTTTCTGATGGCATACTACCATCACCACCCCCTTGCCCAAACTCACTTCCTTGTGACATGCCTCCTCTGCCAAACAACGTTCCGACAGCTGCACCCCCTCTTCCTTGTGGCATATTTCCTCCCCTGCCTAATCCTCTACCTCCTCTTCCTTGTGGCATATTTCCTCCCCTGCCCAACCCTCTACCTTCTCTTCCTTGTGAAAAATTCCCCCACATACCATGGTCACTGTCTCCATCACCTTTTTCTTGTGGAAAATTGCCTCCCATGCCGGACCATTCATCATCATTTCCTATCGCATTACTACCACCCACGCCAAATCCTCCATTTGCTCCACCTCTTCCTTGCTGCATGCCTCTGCCCCTACCAAATCCACCTCTTCCTTGATCGAAATTCACATTGCCTCCCCTACCAAACCCTCCGCCTCTTCCTTGGTTAAATCTTGACCGATTATCAGCCATATCTTGTGCCATATCCATTAAACGATTACTAACGGGTCGACGTTGTTGCTGGTGTTGCCATTCAGTTCCATCTAATAATGATAAAATGAATACATAAAAAATTCAACATTACTCAACTAAACTACAATACAATCGTAAAAGATATGATAAATTGATAAGATATATGTAATTAAAAAATTACAGGAAGATGGTTCAAACGATGGATGCGTGTCAAAAGCTGAATTTGAGGACGGATCATCATTTCCATCAAATCTTGTGTGCGTTTGATGGTTTTCATTCCAAGAAAATTGAGATTCATTTCGGTTATTTCGTTGATTTTGACTGTTGAACGGATTACTATCAATAAATCTGTCACTGGAATCCCGATCTAAACGATAAAAGAAAATCAGTTAACTAAATACATGTTTAAGTTATGTAAATGGATGAGAACGAGAAGGGATAGCGAAGCAAAAATCTGGTACTAGGTTTAACTACCTTGAAAAGATGAAGCAGTTTTATTAGTAGTTGGAAAAGACATCAAAGGAGGTACCGCTGTCTGCGACTTGGTTATAAACGAAGATGGGGTCGGATGGGGATTTCTTTCGATTCTATTAACTTGAGAGTCACGTTGAAAATTATTAGTAGATCTCCCTGTCGCATTCGGAAATCCTTGGGATAGGGAATTAAACAACGGATTAGCAACAATTTCTGCTTCTGGGGTTCGTGACTTGGGGGCTGCTGGTGGTGGTCTGGAATACGGCTTTGACTTCACGTTCATTCTTTCATTCAGCTCATCCAATTTTAATTGCCACTTGGGAGTCTTATCTCTCGTATCTCTATCAGGAACAAATTCCGAATACCATGGAGCGTCCTGTTCGTTTGACCCAGACTCTGATATTTGAGTATCAGTGGGCAGTTCCCATGTGAAAGGGGCCCTCGTTTCAGCAGTTTCTTCTTCATAATCTCCTCCATAATCAGTTACTTCTTCAGTCTCTCTTCTGGAAAACCAGGGTTGTTCATCTTCGGGAATGGATTTTTGTGGGAACCTTTCTGATGATGCTGTATTTCCACGCATAGCTGTCGAATTGTTTCTAATCTCCCCAGTAGTATCCAACGACATCAAGGGGGTGGGTTCAGCAGGCTCCACTATTGGCATTGGCTGTGGTTGTGGAAATAATAAATCAAGTGCCTGATGATGTGACTGAGTTAGAAAAGAAGATGGTTGCGGCTGCTGTTGAAATATTGGAGGGGGCGGTGGTGGCGGCGGCGATGGTGCTGTAAATCTCATATATTGTTGTTGCTGCTGCTCTTGTTGGAACAATGAAAATAAACTTGGGGGCGCAGTTGGTTGGTCTGGGAATGCAAACTCCTGAATTTGAAATAACGGAGGGGGCCGTGGAGGCTCCAACAAAGGAGTTGGTTGTTCCTGTTGCTGCTGAAAATATGGCATTGTACTGGCAGCTGGGAACCGTTCTTCTTCTAAAGGAGGTGGAAACTGCTCCTCCACGTTTTGAAATTCTGATCCTGGTTGCAAAAATGCACTTTGCAACTGCTCATCACGAGCATTCCACCAGTTGTCTTTCTGCTGCTGTTGATATTCATTCCCATTTTCATTCCGATTAAAGTTTCGGTTATTATTATGATTCTGATTTCGATTATTGCTGAACCTTCCTCCTCTTCCCCCCCTCCTGGAGTTACTAATATTATACGGCTCCTCCCTGTTCCTTCCGCTGGATCCTGACTTCGCAAACGGATCCCGCAAAACGGGACCTTCAGAGCCCCTCTCTTCTCGATTATTTTGGTTACGCCACATATCGTCACTTGTCACTGAATGGCTCAACTCTTTTGAAAGTGCCTCAATTCTTCTCTTCCGATTGTTACTCCTCGTCAGTTAAATTTCAGCCTTCGGCCAACCAGAACCGACTGTTCTGTTTTTACAAATTAAATACACAGAATCAGAAAAGAATACAATTAAAATAAAATTAGGAATTCAGTCATCAGTTGTCAGTTCTATTAAGTTCTAAATACAATTGTTTATCAATCAAAATATCTTTCTCGATTTTCAATCACTTCTACAATCCCAACATAACCAATGTCAATTACTAGTTTGTTAGCAATTAAAAACATATTTTTAATGTTCGAAATTCGAATAACTCACCTTCAAACGCAAGCAAAAGGGCTTCTGGCTCTAGCTCCTCCTCCTTTACACTTTTATTGTATTGTTGTTGTTCTCGTCTCTTCTTGTTCCTTCTCAAACCTAACTATGACTAGCAGTTAAATAGTTAACCAATAATGATAATTAACCATCTCACTAAACAAAAAAACATCCTCACGTTTACCATTTTAATAACTGAACCATTTAATATTTTCGTCTGCCGCTGCGCCTATGACCGAAAGAAAACAGACTAACCTGACCTGAGCGAGTTGAGCTCAGGATAAAACTTGAACAATTTTTATACTGGCTGAACTCCCGCCACTCATCCTTTAAGTTTCAATGCTCTTGTATGGGACTGCTAGCACGAAATCTTCCCTTTCCCTTCTGCATAGAAGCCAAGCAAAGAAGCAAGCTCCTCTTCGTTGTACTTTTCTATAGCGGCAGCCGTATAGCTAAAAAGCGAGGCCGGCCGTCCACTCTCGAGGACTTGAGGACGGACACGGATCGGATGCAATTCCGCAAATTTTGGAATGCTGCGAATCCACCAAAATGAACACGAGTTGACTCCCAGACAGGGTTTTTGTAGCAGGGGATTGTACTTTGCCATGCGATTCCCTTCGTCTCATTGAACAATGAACAAAGCCATTTCTGTTCAGCATTGAGCATGTATGGTGGCTTGGCTTGTTCGTGTCAGAGCAGTAGTGTTTGGTATATTGGGATGATGAATGGTTATGCTTGTTCATATAAATGGAACGCATAAATGTAGTAAGTAGCCGAGGTGTGCTTATGATTTTTTAGTTAGAAAATAATTTTAATAATTTTAACCCGTTTGCTTTAACACACAAAATTAATTTATTCTTACTAGAAGATGCCATTACAGTTTGTAACATAACTTTTAGAGAATGTACCATTCAAGGTTGAGTTGATGAATCTTTATCATTTTCAACAACATCGTTTTTTATTAAATTATTTTGAAAATTTCCCCATTTTTCTGCTTTTCCTCCCTCTTCTTTCGTTCGATACGAAGAATAATATTTATGTAATTATAATTAAATTATATAAATAAAAAATAAACTGACAAACTTGGACTACGCTGCTTTAGCTTGATAATTAATACAAATATACGACAACAGAGAGAGGGACAGTTACAAATTTTTGTATTCAAATGATTGTTTCGGTGGTTCTGTTCTACTCAAAGGTCTACTTTTTTCCCACGATATGAAATAAGATAAAAATTAAAATGACATTAATACGTTCCGCATTAAGGATTAAGATACGTTCAGCAGTGGATAGAAGAGGTACTTTGTAAACATTCATTATTATGTCCCAGTAGTTTTTATTACAACAGTCGAATTTTCACTTGTTCATTTCTCTGTGAACAAAGAAACTTTCCTCCTAAACAGGTTGAGCAAGGGTCAGAGAGCTTGTTAAGCTATGACGGCTAGGAGGTCCTCGTCATGACGTCTTGCCTCTGCATCGGAGATGTTGCTTATAGAATAAGCAAACCCCCTAACCCTGGGTAGGGCAGCCTGGCGGAGACCGGCGGCGGCGACTCTTGGCCCATCTTTCATTTTTGCACATTAGAAATTTTTAACATGATTTTGGTCGGTTATCTGCCAAAGATATATGGTCAAAATAATACCGCAACGACTTCGGCTATTAGCAACTGGCTGGCTACGCATAGGCGGCCCTACTGTACAACATGTACGCGCCGATGCGGTTTGCCAATTGCTAATAGCCGAAATCGTTGCTATATTCCGACAATAGTACTTTCCCCATTGATGCCGGACGATCACAGAGTTTCATCTTTCAAATAGTGACAATTGCTCAACTGTGTATATGTTCTCGTCAATTTGGAATTGGAACATTGTTTGGTTCATAAATGCTTATACGGGTTAAATGATAATACTTTTCTTGATACAGAAATACTGATTCTTTCTTTCTTACAGAGCTTTACATTAATAAAACCAAAAGGTAAAACGTGGACTCGCTTACGTCATTCTATTTTGACAAAACGAGTTCTAACGGCTCAAAAATAAAATTTTACCCCAAAAGCGTTCGTCTTTACGCTGAAACATGATATGATTTCATGATAGCATAGCACAGCATAGCATTGTCATTGCTGCGCCTAGTGTCACCCCGCTAAAATCAGGTACGAAACGTGCCGGATATGCGAATTATGTATGCCATTTTGTCATTATTTCCACAAATGATTCTACGAATATTGAAATAGATACTTTTTTCATCAATTTTTGCAGATCAAAATATTAAAATTTGTTTCAAATTATGATTATATTAAAATCAACTTGTTTTAT
>JAQIWX010000820.1:0-13339 GCA_034696785.1 Lepidocyrtus cyaneus | reverse complement strand
TGGTACCCCATTTGACCGAAACGGAGACAAAAAGTTTGCGCAGGGTTTTGGACAACTATGTTTATATATACCAGTACCGTGAAACCCAAAGGGCTTGAAGCATGGCTGTGAGCTTGAGTACTACATACCACACTAGGAAGAAGAGTCAAGTTGGCCACCAGACCAAGACCACCGCCGCACCACATCCATCCTTCTCCAACTTTACTCATTAGGCCCATTATCCATTTAATTAACTTGCTTTTGTTACAAATCCCGAGGAAACATTCCTGCCTTGTTGTGGGGAAGGAAAATTAGCAGAGAGACGGCTAGGTAGATGGGATAGGGTAAGATAATATGTGATCGTGATTATTATCCGAGCATTTAATTTGCTCCGCCTATAGCTATGGTTCGCCGTCTGAGGTTCTCCATCCAACGTTAAAAGATACAATCCGGAAGGATCAGGAATGGAGAGGAAGGAGCAAATTAGCTCGTTCATTTTAACCCTTTCACGAAAAGCAGGTAATAATGAGCGGAATAGTGAAAGTGGGATTATAAAATAATTACTTTATGCGGTCCTGTCATCATTAAAACGATCCATATTATACAAGTTCATAGGTAAAACTGCTCCGATGGAATTTGGGCTTTCCGCTTTCTCTCTCAAACAGCCTGAAATTGTTATTTCATTGGTAGGCTCTCCTGCATGGATAAGCCCGAACCCAACTTCTGGCTTTTCATATATAATCCATATTATTAGATTTTTCCTTTATCTTTTCCTCCGAGGAATTCCTCAGGCTTTCCCATAATATATATTCCTTCGAGTGGAAAAGGGAAGGTAGGCGAGGGAGGGAGGGAGGAACGGCTCCAAAACCGATACAAAGTCTTTCTCAATTTCTTGCATTTAAATTGAAAGGGAAAGCAGGATGATGTTACTATATATGAAGCGAATTTTTATTAAGGATTTCTCTCAACTAAACTTACAAAGCTCATCTCCTCTGTGATCTCCCCGGATCAGGATTATCATCTCACATCAGCTCACCACCATTCTGTTCTGGTTCACAGGAGCAGGAAAGGAATTTTAAGTGGAAGAAATTGAGTGTGGAAGGGGCTCCACTTCCCAAATTAAAAAAGGACAATATTAAAACAGTGCCAATTTACTACTTTGGCTCAGTTTTCAAATGAACAAGAAAAACTGGGCATGGCAAGTCATGAATGAGAGCACATATCAGGATGGGATCGGACCCCTGACTCACTTTCCCTCCTTCTAAATGAGATCTTTCAATTGACTTGTTTAATTGCACAATTTTATTCTTTCCAGAGCATCCTTATCCGTCCCTCAAAGATAGAAAAGTTTATCAGCAAAGACGAAGAATTAAGGGTATTCAGGAGATGTTTAAAATCATAGGCCTTGTCCACTCCATACTCTCCATTTTCACTTCATCTCTTCCTGCTGGTGAAGTGGAGCGGAGAATGAAGAAAATTCCAATTAGCGTCTTATTAACTTTTTAAGACAGTGTCAGTTTACTCTCTCCCTTTCTCCGAACGCGTTGGCCAATAAAATGGTACTGGACTGTGCACTACTCATAATAACCCTGAAAAGGGGGAGAAAAAACTTCCATCTTGCTGTGCCGTGCCATTTACCATTATAAATCTCTACGCATTCATTGTGATGTGATCCATTAATATGTCGTCAGCCATTCCAAATTAAAATATTAGATTTGACAAATGATTTCCCTTTCTCGTATGCACTATTTCACTTTCCAAATTTCAAATAAATTCAAACAATTATATAAACTGCGGAGAAAGCCAACCGCTATATAAATATCACCATGTCAAAATGGCATTCCCATTTTTTTCATCCTACAATCCACTCAAAAATAGAACAAAAAACTTGATGAAAATTACACTCCAAATCTAATAATAACATAACATTTATAACCCATCCGTCCTCTCCAAACCATATCATATCATTATGTCAAAAATGCTTTACTATGACAGGGAAGAAAAAATGTAATAAATGAAATAACAATCGTTTTAGATGCGTAGTAGTTTTCCCTACTACTCTGTAATTAGCATCGCTATTAATAATACAAAATAATATATTAAAAGTTGAAGGACAGTGTCGCTCGTTCCCCCTAAACTCATAACATAACATATTTATCCTGTGATATATTGCTACACCACCACCATACCATGTCATTTTTGTTCGCAACAGTCTCAAACAATGCAATCCGGCTCATATATCTGCTCAGTCCTTCAGAAAAGGTTGTTCATTAAATGAAAGCACATGTTTTTTCATCTAATATCTCTCTGCCCTTTGTCGGTCCGCGTCCCATCATCATGATCATTCCCTGCTCCTCCTCCTCCTCTCCCTCTTCATTCTTTCACCATGGTCGTGATGATGATGATGATGATGATGAGGAGATGAAATGAGTGAGGGAAATATTTTTATTGCTCCAGCTCCAGCTACCCCCCAAAACAAGGAATATATTTCAGCCAGCCGGAGACAGAGACTGGAGCTGCTGGAATGAAACAAAATCTAATACTATGCAAAACACAAGTCAATTGAGGGGAAATGAAGCATGAAATCTACATAAAAGTGAGTACTGAGTACTCAAACACGTGAGTACCTTTTTAATAATCCTCTTTTCCACTTTGTCCCAATCCAAAGCCAACCAACCTTGTTTTGTTTTGTGAAAACAGAGAAATTTCTTCTTCCAGTTTTTATTTTGGAGAAATAAATAAATGATGATAATACCGATGATAGTGATAGCGGTGGGTGGGGAGAAGCAAAGCATTTTCCTCTTGATCTTCTCGGCGAGAAGCTATTTATGTGACATTTTTATTTTCTCATTGGTATGCCTTTGTTCTTTATTTGATCTTGTTGGATTTAATACTCTGTGCAAAACGGATGGAAAGAGAAGGGGATCAATAATCCGAAAGTGAAAAACATGTAAACATTGTTTAGAGAACTGTGTTTTCTTCTCGAGGGTTACTTTTCTGTAAAGTAAGTGTTTGTATTGAAAAGGAAAAGAAGCAAGTGAAGGAATAACAAAAAAGAGCCAGCCAATTGACATTTTTATTGGTGAATTTTTACATCATTATTGCATTTCAAAAGAGGAAATTGAATTTAGTTCAGAGCTGAGTAGAATGGAGGTAGTGACAGTAAACATTCTTGCGAAGTATATTTCACAACAACACAACGTTTCACTTTTTATGGCCATACAAGTCCTTTTTCACATTTCTCGGATAAGATATTTATGGGATTTATGCAGTCTTTTAAATTAAAGTAAATTAGCATCAGTAGAATACATTCACGCATGTAAGTAGCGTTTAGAAGGTTTTAAATGCTGTAATTTTGTTTGCTAAACTGTTACCTAATTTCAATTTGACTAAATCGATTGATTTCAACTGCAAAAAATTAGGCAGCATTAATCAGGTTGTGTAACAATGTATCTATCTCGCCTAAAAACTCTGCCACAAAATGTTGTAAATCGATCTTCATTATTACAACGATCCGACTGAAATTGATAACCGATAATGGTATCCAAATAACTAAATTCATTTTGATCCATTTTGTAGCCTGTTACCGTATTAAAAGTAATCAGCTCGTTGCTAAACCATCGTATCATCCAATATCATAAATCATGTTACCGCCAACCAAAAACCAATTAACTTTCCCCTTTAACTCAATTTTTACTTAATTGCAGGGAAAGGCTTCCATCATATCATATCATGTAAAAATAAAAAGCGTTGGAACAATGAAGCTGCCCATTTTTCCGTCGCCATCACCAACCATATTGGAGCTCATGATTAAATCAGTTGTAAACGGGGGTAAATTGTTATTACCTTATTATCGTCAGCGTTCATAAAAAACTCGCTATTCAGTTATTAAATGAAACCTCTTTAGTCATTGTCATTGTGGAAAATCTGGAACATGCCTAGGTATTATAACTTAACTGCAAGCAACATTCTTTCTCATCTTTATTGAATGGGATAACTTGAGCAAGCCGTGATATTTCTATTCATACTTCAACCAGCTACATACCCACTTAAGTATAAGGTACCACCTACTTATATAATAAAAAAGCGGCCAATAATAAGCAGCCCAAGTTCATAACATTAATCTAGAGCGGGGAAAGCCAACTTTCTCATCATCTTCTTCCATTCATTTACTTTCATTTCTATCTTCTCCCAAGTTTACTTGTTCTTCCTTCATCCCCTCCTACTCCATACGAAAAAAAAGACATGAAAATATATTTTTTTTGTGGCAAAGTAATAAAAAAAATTGAAAGAAAATCAAGGGGAATTTGTTCCAATATAAAAAAGTCCTTCATCCCAGCTCATATCGTAATAGCTTTAAAAAGTGAAAGTATTTTTCTCCATTATGAGCCCCCCACCCATCCAAAGAATAAAAGGGACGAAAATAATAAAAAAAAAGAACAAGAAAGTTTTTAAATTTCTCCAACTATCTTCATATCTTGAGGATGGGAAGAAAAAATGAACTAAAATGGTTTGGCTATGGCTGTGTGTGGAAATAAAAGACATGTTATTAGCTTTCCAGGAACATGATTATGAAACATTTCATTATTATTGCTGTCATCATTGCTGGCTGGAAAGTTGCGTTATTATCCGAGATTAATTTTTTTTCTCCTTGGGAAGAAAGGAGAAAAAAATGGGAGTAATATGTGCTTGTCAAGAAAGATATTATTGTGGTGAGATGATGAGGATGGTGATGGGCGAAAGCTGGATGGAGCTCCCAAAAGAATTTGTTCATCCTGACTGAAAAAGTTTTTTGTCAGGAATTTGGGATGATCATGGAACGGGGACGAGAATAGCATAATGTTGGGAAGTTAGAATTTGTGCTTGGTTTATCTAGACGGGAAGGGAATGAGAAAATTCTCAAGTTACCCCCATGCATAGCTACTACATATGCATATGACAGACAGTGGCCTCTTGGTGTTTTTTCTTCCCTCAATAAAATGTATTTTTGAATGCTTGCCCTAAAATAAAGGTAAAGTGTGGAGATTAAAAAACCATTTGCTTTTGATTCTTTTTATTGTTACTTATAAATCAACATAACGTTTAAATATTCTATGGATTATCGCATTAATTATTACAATATCGCATGGAACACGAAGAAAATTCATATATCTTTGACAAATTAAGAAAGAAATCACTTTGGTTGGAAGAGTGACAAAGATATTTTTTTGTAAATTCAGAGTGATCGAAAACTGTAAAAGAAAGTAACTGATTTCACTATGAAATTGCCTGGAAATGGCTTGTTTTTTTATCGTTGAAAAGTCTTAGTTCTTTACTCCTTGAAGGTTGTTACAGTAATCGTCCCCTTTGGATGCCGAAGGTATTCCCCCAAATGACGGCGGGGATCCGGAGGAATGTGTTGTGGAAGAACTTGCGTCGTAGTCTTCATTGCTGGGAGTTTGTTGGAGAGGAAGTCGAGTTCGTTCAGATTTGGGATGAAGGTTGGGGAGGGATTTGGGGGGTTTGGGTAAACCGATATGGTGAATGGGTGGAGCAGTGGTTGGAGGATGTGGAGAGGCTGAAGAGCAATTTAATGGGAATGAGTGATTCGCTTTTGATCGATTGTGCTGTGGGACAGGGAAGTGGGTAGTGGAAGAGCGCTGGTCACCATCTCCATGTGCAATGGGGTCGGAATCATCCATGTCGTAATCACAATCCGCGCTATCTTCTTCCGGCTCGTCCAGATCCTCATCGTCCCCTGCGGAGGCCATCATGTCTTGTTCGGCAAGAGTGCGATAAATTGCCAATCGCTGTTGCTCCATTTCCAAGTGTTGCTTCCGCCATTTTATCCGTCTGTTTTGGAACCAGACTTTGACCTAAACATTGAATTAATTACAATATCTTATCATTAATTAATTCTAAATTGATGTATAAAAGTCAATTAAAACATATTAACACAAAAATTGAGACCCGTACAGAAATAGTTAGTTTATTTATTTTTCACCTGAGCTTCTGTTAAGTATAAGCTTGAAGCCAAATATAAACGTTCCGGTCCGACCATGTATTGCTGTCGCTCAAACTCCGCTTCCAGCCTCTCCAACTGTTCTGGAGTAAAAATGGTCCTCACTCGTTTTGACTTGGTAGCCCGTCGTGTATTAGCCCCTGATGCTCCACCTGATTTACTCGTTCCTCCAAAATTTTCCGTTCGTTTTTCTATAGGTAAAATTAAATGACAACGAAGTGAATTCAAGAGTATTTAGCTTAAAATATCTTGTTAAATATCTTCTACACTGTGTGTTTTTCGAAAACATAAACTACTTATATATGAAACTTACCATTGTTATCCGATTGTGGACAAGGAGCACTGGAGGATGACTTGATTGCACCGGAATTATCGCTTGAGCGCTTCACTGGTTGAGTTGGCTGCTGTTGTGGTGGTGTAATATGATATGGTGAAAAACGATTATCTTTCATATTTACGCCTTTAGTGCCTCCAGCTTCTGTGCAGTTATTGTTTTGCTGGCGACGCCAACCGCTGGAGTGAGCTTTGCATTCATTAAAATAGTTATAATTAGCAAAAGCTGCTTCCCAATCATATCATTAATTTTTTCTTCTAATTTAAAAACTTTATGTTTAATACAGATACCTAATAATGACTCAATACTAAACGATGGCTTTTCTCCAGAGGAAGACGTCGTCCCCACCCCCTGCTTATTCCTCCCCGTAGATTTACCCCCACCCTCCGCACTTGTCAGGGATCCAGGTGGGGTCAAATTATTATTATTCCTGTAAGCAGCTGGAGGACTAGCCCGACCTTCACCATTACCAATGGGGCTTCTAGACCCAGATGAGTCATTTGATTTTGGGGATGATTCCGACTGGGGAGATCTGGGATACATTCCACCATTCCCGTTACCCAAACTACACTCCTCCATTGTTACAATCCCTCCGCTGTTATTATTGTCGTTGATGTGACACTCCAACTTCGGATTTTGTAAATGGGGATGAGACACTTCCGGAGAATTATATTGGGAGTGATGGTGATGTTGATGTTGCTGGTGTACATGGGAACCAGAATAATTAATCTGGGAATTATGTCGATGCAGTGGAATATGCTGCTGCTGCTGATGGGGAGGTTGATGAGATGGAGAAAGGGAATATCTTTGGGATGACGCGATGGCAAGGTCAAACATGGTCTTGATTTTTAATGGATAATGACCATTTGCAGTTAGGTTCATTGAATTCAACATGATCCCGCTGAATGTTAACAAATCGAAAGCCAAAATCTATTTTTTGATTTGCACAAAACAAATAAAGTAAAACTTCACTTTGTTGCTTTACACTTAAAAAGTGCTTAATTTAGTTTGTGTTTCTCATTTCGTATCAAACAAACTAACTTAAAGCGTAGACGCCAATAAAAAATCACTTGTCTCACATTACCCCAGTACAAATATCTTTACTTACTTCGACTTCAACACTGATCATTTCAAAGAATTTACGCTGATATCCGTACCAATAATATAAATCACGTTATCTGTAGAAGACAATAAAAGACTTAAATCATTTCATGGAAAAAATTGAAATGGAAGCACTTTGCACCCACTCACTTCAAACCTTTCTTTTAAACAATCAACTCTTGAGCATCAATATTATAAGCAAAGTCTAGTCGTGTTCCGACAATAAAACCACTTCTCGTCCCCCTCATAAAGCCACACAGCAACATCAACACGCCAACAATGAAATGAAATGAACACAGGTAAATAACTTCTGTCAGTTTTTTAATTCAATCCATCTCACTTCCCACTTATATCATTTGCATTTCTTTGTTAATTTTTCAACTCAATTAGCACATTTTTCTCTTTGTGATAAAACTTGGAGTCAACTTGAAGTATTTTAACTTTAGCTTTAAAAACTTGAATCATTCCTCGAAACGAATCTACCTTAATTTCATTTCAGTTTTATTTAAATTACCTTCACCAGTTTTATGTAAAGTGAAATGGAGTTGGAGTTAATGAGAAGAAAAGAAAAAGAAGGTGCGAATACACTTTAACAAGTTTATGTTTTTAATGAAGCTTTAAATGCACGAGACATTTTTTAAAGCAAACACTTCATCTTCTTGATATGAATGACCGAGACCATATTACACTTTAAACAGAATCTGATAATAAATAGCTTCCCAAACTACATTTACCAGCTCAGCCTTTTTAATACAGCTTATTCCTCGGACAAGTGAAAAACGTGAATGACTTCAACCCAGTTGATTTCACTAAATATAACAGATTAGGAAAAAACAGTGCCCCATCACCATTTTTTTTCTCTCATGACAAACATGCGTATTCCCAGTATCCCCGACCACCGCCGCCAAGTCGTCTATAAGCGTCGTCATAAGTAAGTTAAAGTATAAATGGGGAAGATATTTTCCCTTCAACAAAGTTGTTCTTACTCTGCCACCATATCTATCTATCTATCTACTCTGCCACCACCATACCATCAGCAAGGGAGATTAAGTTGGCTCCATTATTGGAGAATTTCCTGTGCTCTTCATTTCTTTTTCAGAGCAGATATCTTCATCATAAGCCAGAAAACAGAACAGGGAGATAGAGATCCATGGATGGAGTCAACGTGAGGACTACGGATGTGGTGGTGGATCATTTGCGGTGGATGTAGGCATTGCTTTCCCCTTGCTTGATATAAAAAACGAGAATGTAACGAGGAGCTACGGCACGATCAACCTTTTATAAACATGCGTGGTTGGTAAACTTACCCTTCGTCAGATGAGCATCATCATCATCATATTATGTATCATTTAGGAAAGAAAGCGAAAGCTGTTCATATTTTATTAGCCTCGTCATTCATTCTCCATCATCATTCTGTAAAGTGTGTAATAATGATAACAATGGCGATCTGCCAGACTTTCACCGTACCCGGAAGAGAGCCCAGTTTCTGTTTGCCCAACAGATCTTCTCGGTCTAGAAAACTGTTCCGCTTTTTTAACGTTTCCAACATTAGAAGGTAACGGTCTCAGCTTGCCCCTCAAATTGAGCGATGCGAAATTATGCAGGCATTATCTTTTTTCTGCAGTTTTTACCGGATCACATTTGTAGGGAACATTTTGTACTTGGGGAAGAGATGTTTTCGGGGAAATGATCTCTAAACCAAGCCAACAATAGAGATGATGCTGAAGTGTTATTAGATTTTGTTCAAAATATTCTCTCTCTCTCTCGGACTGAGAAAGAGAGAGAGTGAGCTTCCGAGAAGAAAAGAGGAAGGTGGCATGCATAACAAGGATTACAGACGGAGCCTAACAATTGGCCCATGGAATGATCCAAGTTCCGCCTGATTCAGAATGCCAGCCCCGATCCCTCCACAAAGTAGATATGGAAAAAGGGAGGTGGTCGGTAAGTAGCTCGGTTTGGCTGGGTTGACTGTGAGAGAAAGAGATGAGAAGAATCTTTCATAAAAAAAGTAGCTTATATGAAAAGGGAACATCATCATTTAATCTGAATCTTCCACTCATCTTCATACATGAGCATGTAAAGAGAGGGAAGAGGAGGAAGGAAGAAGTTGTTGGAGCAACATTATTAAATCCCTTCTTCATGGCTGCATTTGATGGATCTTTATTGCTCTTTTGTGGGGAAATGCAGAGAGTTGGAACGGGGATTCCTTTTTTTATTAAAATATTTTTACGAAGAGGAAAAGAAAATTTACTTTCACTTTTTTATGTGCGAAATTGCTAACAATACGAAAGAGATGGAAGAGGATGATAAGAGTAATCCATTTATGTTTTTATAATATTTTATGTATCTTAAGTTGGTAGAGAAAATACAGAAATTTTAAGAGTTAGCCAATAACTTACATATTTGATATTTAAAAATACAATGAAAATGTTGAATCTTCTTCAAATGTGGTTATCTTTGATTAACACAGGTATTCCTATCCTCTAACCCTAGATGGAGATTTAGAGGGGGATTTAGAGGGAGGATGGGACGAAGAAGAGGGAGGATGAGACGAAGAAGAGGGAGGATGGGAGGGGGAAGAGGGATGATGAGTGGGGGGAGGGGAACGATGAGAGGGGGGAGGGGAATGATGAGAGGAGGAAGAGGGAGGATGAGAGGAGGAGGAGGGAGGATGAGAGGAGGGAGAGGAATGATGAGAGGGGGGAGAGGGGGACTTTTTGATTGATTTTGATGAAACTGTATCTTTGTTTTTATCCTTTCTAGAGCCACTCGCACCCGCAATCATCGCCATTTCAACTATGTCCAGACCCCCACCTCCACTCACATGCAGAGAATTGGCTGTATCGCGCGCCAGGTGCTTCTGGGGTTTAACGTGTGCTGGACAAGTCGAGTTCCAGCAGCTGTATTCGCAATCTTCCTTGTTAAAAAACAGGTTCCCGTTGCCTTCACATCCTCCATAGTTGAACTCATTGCAGGACCCCGTGGAACAGGCGTAGTGCCAGCGGGTGTACTTACCATCACAAGGACCGGGATCCACTTTCAGGAGGCAGTTAGCCCCGGGCTTAACTGAATAAAAAAAGAAACAGATAATTGACATTAGTATTTCTTCGAAGTTTCTTGAGATGGCTACATAAGAAATTATATTGATTTCCTCTTGGGAACTTACAAACTGGAGGTTCTGTTGGTATAATATGGACTTCTTCTTCGTGGACTACTTCTTCGGGTGGAAGCTTCTCACAGAAGGCTAGCAGGGTAATGCTGTTTAGCAGATTGAAAGCAAGGAGGAACTTTGCTTTAACAAACATCATCTTATCTTTTGAATTTTTTTGATGGTCCAAGTACTCGTTTAAAAGACCAATACTGGACTGCTAACTGGCTGGAGGGCTGTGACTTTGTTTAAGTACTTCATATAACTTGTCTACTATCCTCCTTTAAAAAGAAACGCTTTAAAACGCTGATTAAATTTCACGCCGTTAAATAAAATAAAAGTAAAATGTACATAAAACTTATTCAAAATACCGTATCCCCATCTAATGACGGCGGCTGATTTCTCTGCGATTTTCAAATACTATACGTTGATTCAGGATTTTTTTTTTGTCATCAAATATTATGCTGACAAATGCATGAAACAAATACCTGTTTTGCTTATTTAGCTGTGGCAAAGCGATTATACCCGTGACCGTGACCTTTCTAAAATGGAATTGGTAATGTCAGGTAATTATGTCACGTCTTACCTTAGCTTATGAGATTGACTGCCTATTTTTCAGAAGCGCAATATTTAATACGTTGTTTTTCGGTAGCAAAACAACCAGAAAGCAGGATGCGTCGTGATGTTAGGAATGAATATATGTCATCATCATTGATCATCAACTGGATGCATCTCAATAAAGAAGATGGGAACCAGGTGCTAAGTAAGGAAATAGTAGGTAGTTATTTGTATGTTTTTAGTTTATTGTGTACTTTTGGGTGCACATTTTGCTAATAATTATCATGTTTCTTACAGTTTATATTTTTTTAAGAAATATTTTACTTTCAGGATTTCAACAAAACAAATCATACTGTATGTAACAGTTCAAACCTAGCAATCCGAACCATAATTAATTACGTAATTTGCCCAGACTTATATTACGGAAATCAAAGCTAAGGCCTTTAGGCTAAAAGTTGAATATATGTTGGACGTATGGACAGCGCACATGATAACAATTAAATTTACAGTCTTCCTCGGTGAAGTAGTTGTTTTGGTTGCCCTCACAGCCCCCGTATTCAAACTGGCGACACTCTCCCCACTGTCCCTCCCATCTACATTGGTAGTACCAGCGCATAGCAGTTCCATCGCAGGGTCCCGGGTCCCTACCTATTAAACATTTAGCTTAATACAAAATTTAAAAATAATCAATAAAATTATAATCCTTGTTAAATCTTGATAAGAAAAGTACATTTGGGAGAATATAGAATTACTGTTATTGTTGACACTGGCAGTCCAAATCTTCCCTTCCGGAATGGGGGCTATCCGAGACCCTGCTATCATTGTCACCCAAATGCTTAAGAGAAGGATTGATTTAGATTGAAAAGCCATTATGATTATGATGCGTCGAAACGAGAATGACGTATTTCCAGTTGAAAAGTACTGCTTTTATATTGTAGAACACACTTTCATCCTCCGACATTGACATTGGCAATGTCAATTTTTCAAAGTATTTATAATTGATTGGTGAAAGGTATACTCCATTTATCAAAGCTCATTTGGAAATTTTTTTTTACGTATCTGCAAGCCATTTTTAATTGAAAGCAGTAAAGGAAAGCAAATAACTTCGATTAGCTAAAACATTTTTGTCGAGTTCGCAAACATGTTTAGTGTTCTGTCATGGGTATCATTTTGAAAGTCATGGATGATAATGATGAAGCGATGGTGACTGAAAGTATTCAACATGCTTCACTCGTATCGAATTACAAGTTAGTGTTTTTTTACCTTTTATAATTGTAGAATGACAGTACTTGCTCATTGAAAAAAAATAAAAATTTAATTCCATACTTCCGTCGCTTGTGCCATCATTCGACAAGCCATGATTTGTAATAAGTACAATGTGAAATGAAACTTAATATGCGATGAGATAAGATGAAGTGGATAAATTTTGTAGAAAAAAGCTTACTAAAAAAATAAAATCAAATACACGGAATCAAACGCAAAACGGCGTGACATAATCCATCTCAAACTTTTTACATTTTTCTGTCAAATATCTGTAAAAACAATGAAGATACATATTATTATGTAATAATGAAGGTAATATTATCTTATTGAATGTCTTAAATTACATAACTCTGCAATCTTGAAAGACCTTTTGGGATGATGTTCTGCCTCACTCTCTTTTTTTCTCACTGAACGTTGACGGAGCGAGGGTCAAATGTCATTTAGTAGCCACCTGCTTACTCGCCTTATTATCATTATTATCATCTCATCTTTTAATCAAATCCATAGGTAAAAATATGTTTATGGAGGATGTTGAAAGGTGTGGGCGAACTTGGATTAATGGGATCAGCTATATATATTTACTTAGCTTATTTCACTTGCTTCGATTGGAACTTGATATCCACTGTAGATATCACATGCCATGACATATCATTTGAATGAAGACTGCTGTCTGGCACGTGTTGTCTTAATGTCTGCATTTAATGCAACGTAATTGTTAATGTGCTTTTAAACTAAAATATAACACGATAAATCCCTTCTGGGCTTTTGCATTATAGATTATAGCTGCGTTATCTGGTGATTCTCAGAGTGCCCCAGACAAAAGCTTGTCTGGTGGTAGCTAACTGTGCATCGTAAGCTCATGCACTGGAAACTGGAACGATGCGAAATCAATGCTTTTACTTTGTCCTGAAACTGTTCTTCTCAATTTTCTACATTTCACGTTGAATATGATCAA
>JAQIWX010000819.1:0-13346 GCA_034696785.1 Lepidocyrtus cyaneus | reverse complement strand
CCCGCCCGCCCACAACTGCAGGCGGGCACAGGCGGGCGCAGGCGCCTGCTCTTACAGGCGCCTGTATCTCAGCTCTACTTTATATAGATATTGAATTAAAGCGACAGCAAATACGAAACCAGGAAAAGCTTCAGATTCCTATACCATGCCATGTTTTTACAGCTACCTTTCTCTAGCTCAGGAAAAGGAAATCGATGACAATGATGATACTGATAACCAATGCGGATACATGATGATAATAAAACAAAAAATAAGCTGGTATGAAAGATAGCGTGGGAACTAACAATAATATGTAATAGGTAACGGTTTCTTAAGTCGTCTCCCGGTTATCATAAATTCATCGTAGATCATACCCCATTGCAGCAGGGAACCTACAAACGGATTTCTGAAACATTCAATAAAGCCTACTAACTTCCTTTTGCTACAGAACACCACACATTCGAAATTCGTTTAATTGTTTGGAGCTCATTTGGATTTTATTCGATTATTGAGATTGGAACATGATGCAGATGTAGCGAACCATGTGACAGCAATAGAACAATATGTGCAACAGTAGCTAAAATCCAAAATAACTGGAATGATTCCATGAGTTGACAACGTGATATTTTATATCCAAATCCAAACGTGTGGTTTTGCTACTACGTGAAGAACGAAAAATATCTGGAAAACAGGATAGATCGCTTCTCACTAATGAGCTCGCTGACATCTCGTTTCAACTCGAGATTTTTCTTATCTTTATGTCGTACCAACTGCATTGAAAGCGAAATGAAATATGCAATTTTGGCATCGACAAAAATCTGGAAAATAGATATCTATTTATTACGTGTTGGTAGACAACGCATGAGTGTATTGCTCTAGTTGGAGATATTGCTGTTGCAGATTTGGCATTTTTATGAATAAGAACTTGAGCATATTCGTGATTAGATGAGGGCAAAATTTTATTAAAAGGACACTAAAAGGGAATAAGACTATGAGTTGATAAATAATTTGTAGAATCTCAAATTTAGTGTTTTTAAAAGGCTATTGTTTCTTGTACGGAAAAGAAAATACACTCCACATTGTCGAAAATTCATAAAACACCACTAAGGTTTAATTTAAGCTGTTTGAAAAATATGGTTGCATACATTCTCAAGCAAAATATGCTCAAGATTTGGGAAGGTTGCATAATAAAACTGGCAATGCTATCTGCATAATGCATTCCGACCTTGGCTTCTTTCCAGACAGACGAAATTCACGATGAGCACTTTACATTACTTGAACTTGTTGATGGCGTAGGATATTATAATACGTATTGCGTTAAAAAAAGGTAGAGTTTGAGATGGGCAATCGTTCAATGTTCGATATAAAGCCAACTAAACAAACTGTTGTTAAGAAGCACTTATGCGCTAAGCTGATTGAGTCTGTACAGTTACAGTTTTATGTTTTACCTTCACAGTTTCTCAATCCACCACGTCTCTGCTTGAGCCTGTGCTGGCATAATTTATGAGAGTATTACATTTTTTACACTAGGTTTTCTGTTAGATTTCCCTCATTTCCGTACGCTTGTGCTTTTGACATTTTATTTCATCCTTTCCTCCTCCAATTTCAACCAAAAGCATATGAAATGAATTTGTTTGCGACTTGCAGAGCAGTTGGCTTGTTTCTGTTTTCCTTTTCTATGGAATATTTGGGCTGAAAAGGATAGTATCATAAAAGGTCACAACATAAACCATAAGCCCAAGACTCATGAAATACAGCTTTGTTGGTAGTTGACGATATGCTGATACGACTGCTGCTGAAATGAAGCAGGATAAAGTCTATGCAGCAGCGACAAAGTGCTGAGGAGAAGCGTTTTGCAGTAGTGTTTTTTTCCTTCCTTCTTGGCTTCGTCGCTTTCGTTCGTTCGTTTCGCTTCTATCGCTTTTTACGATTACGACCCTGCTCAGCCTGTCCATTTTCTTACGTATGTTTTGCATTACCGATATGATATGTGAATAAAATATTCTGTGGGAACTCGAATCGAGCCGTGGAGTGAATGTGGTAAAAGGTGCTTTCCTCCTTTCCTCTCACTCCAATATTAAGTTGAAGTCCAGCAAAGCACGTTGTTGCATGGTTGGCATTAGCAAAATTGTATTAGTCAAATCATACGGCTTTATATTAAGTTCGTTTCAACTAGGTATGTGCATCTACCTTACATAGGGAAGTTCTTGCCACCTTCTTTACATCTATCTGGGCTGCCTTTTCTTGGAGTGTCCTTGACTTGTCTTTTCCCATTGTCCAGATCGGTTTTGCATGGCCAGTAGGAAAGATGAAAAAGATAAGTAGCTGGCTGTGCTACATGTTACATAACGCATCTCATCACTAGCTTCCAAATAGAGCTCTTTGTACTTGGTACAGCTGCTTACTAGGAAAAAGTCTCAGATGAACTTCACCTCTCTCTTGATCTTGTATGCTTCCAGCGTGTGTACCATCTCCCAAGACATTTCATTCAAAGTGAGCCTCCCTTTAAGATCAACAAGATTACCCTTTCGTTTCGTGTCCCTCAACAAATTGTTGTTCATTCTACTGACACACTAGTACAAGTGAACGTGCCGGATATAAGAATGACAGTGTAAATGCTATACAAGGATCTTTGCGGTCTTATACGACCACATCTACGTTAGTGAAATTGGGAAATTGCTGAGAAAAAAGTTTTTTATTAGTGTGTAATATAATAAGGACACCACAGCAAAATGAGAAAACCGGAACAGGCATTCGATGAGCTGGACCTGAAAGGGCCGCTAAAAGAGAAAAGAGGTAACCATTTTTGATGTGTTGATTTTTTTAGAAATATACCCAGTTTTATCATTTCGGCATTGCTTCTTAATATTGAATTTCTCCCGATTTACAGTTCCATTATTTGGCTCAGCAAGACTGACACTTTTTGTGATGTTCCTGATTTGCACATGCAACTTCATTCTTCAGAGGTTTAACATAAATTTTGGACTAGTCTGCATGCATCGACCTCTTCCACTAATCTTATTGGAAGATAGTGACCAAGACTTTCTAGTAAATGGAACGACGACCAGTATTCTGGCAAATATTTCCAAAGGTGAAATCCACCTGGAAAGTAGCTCGCTGACATTGGATGATCTCAGTAATCCCCTCCAGGCAATTGACGAGAATGACAAGAATGCCAGTAGTACTTGGATCACGTCGGAACGAATGGACTTGGATTTGCAAAATTATCCCTCGAAACAAAAATGTGGTACTGGAATCAAAAGGAAGAAAGGGAATCACACGGATGACGACAATTACATCTCCGAATTCTCATGGTCTAAGGAAACGCAGGGTGGCATTATTGCTGCCTTTTACTATGGTCTCACATTTTCTCAGGTAAAGCTTGTCAAATGATAATGATTATGCGTAAAAAGTTGACGCATAATCAACCATTAAATACTAACGTTTCCTTTCTATGCAGCTTCCAGGTGGATGGTTTGTTGACCGATTTGGAGCAAAGAACGCTATAGTGCTGAGTCAATTTTTTCTAAGTATTCTAAGCCTATTGAGCCCGATCGCTGCAAAGATTGGCCCAGAGTACATGTTTGTAGCAAGACTTCTGCAAGGAGTTGCCAATGTATGGAAAAACTATTCAAGCTAATTTATTTTCAATAATATTTTATTATGTAGATATTTTTTACCGCTCTTGCCTAAGCCGGCAATATTTTATGAGGGGCCTCTGGTATGGCAGGGTGTTGATCAGATCGATTTAATTCTTACATTGTAGGGAGCAGCTATGCCAGCAATCAATGTACTATCCACCCGCTGGTGTGCCGACATGGAACGAAGCTTTCTCCTTGGAATAGGAAGTGCCGGTTTTGGCCTTGCGGCAGCAATCGTAAGTATACCCGGTTACTACTTTCTCTTTTTACTTTTACTTTTACGAAGAAAAATAAACAGGCAGTGCTGTTTTTATATTAAATCCACTAGGTTTACCCAATCACTGCTTTCTTTTGTGAAAACATGAGTTGGGAGTGGAGCTTTTATTTCTATGGGGGAACGGGTTTGCTTTGGTGTGCTGCTGCCCTTTTGTTCATATTTGAGTGGCCTGAGAATCATCCGCGTATAAAGATGGCCGAATTGCAATTCATCCAGAAGCATCGAACAGTTCAGTATGGAGGTCCAAAACGGCAGGTAAAGTTCCATCCAGAACTTACGTTTTTTATTGGAGATTTTTTATTGGAGAAGGATTAGGATATCTGAAGCTGCAACGATAACAAATCTACTTTGTTTTTATTTTATTGAAGGTGGTGCGACCTCCTTGGGGAGCCATACTTTCCTCTGGTCCAATGTGGACTTTCATCATCACACATTTCTGCATGTTCTGGTGTTTCTTGACTGTCAGTGCGTACTTGCCCACTTATCTCACTGAAGTTCTCAATCTGGATATTTCTGAAGTATGTAACATGAATGAGCAATCTATGCAAAACAAATGTAACTCATGAGTATTAATCACCAGACTATATTCTAATGTTGTATAAATTTATTCAGAACGGGCTTCTCTCAGCATTGCCATACGTGGGGATGATGTCATTCCACTTCATCACTGCTGTCATGTTTGACTGGATCCGTGAAAAGAAAATCTGTTCCATCACTGTCCTCCGCAAGACAATCAATTCAATCGGTAACACAAAAATACTAACTGGCTGCTATTAATGAATTCATTTATGCTTCATTTAAACAGACTTTTCCATTGTGTAAAAATGTAGGTACTAATTAATTAACAATGAGAATGTCATTTTTCTGCAGGTATGTTCGCCTCAGCCCTCTCCATCGGTGCACTTGGATTTATATCCTGTGACAATGTTGCCGGGGCTGTTTTCTTGCTAACGATGTGTCAATCATTCCTAACTCTTCCCCTCATGGGAGGCTACAATTTCAGTATCTTCGAAATGGCTCCAAAATACGCGAGCAGTCTTACCTCCCTCAGTAACACATTCGGACTGCTGGCCGGCTTCATAAGCCCCGCCGCCGTGTCATACATCACCTCGGACGGAACAAAAGAGCAATGGGTCATTGTATTCTATGTGACTGCAGGATTAATGACGTTTGGAGGTGTGGTCTATCTCATCTTCGGTAAATGTAAGCTGCAACCTTGGGCAGCGGAAGGAGGCACTGGCAACACTGTCGTTGATGGTGGCGCACTGTCCAGAACCAATAGTAAAAAGGTGGAACAGGAACTTAAGCAACTAAAAATTAGACTGATCAATGGAGACAGCGATTTGAAAGGGCAGACAGTCAGACCCTAAAACTCTGACTTGTGAAATTTGCATATTTTTATGGATAAAGCTACCCCCGTGTGTAGATCCAGACTTAATCAAGAAGACTCAAGCTTTTTTAGCCGGTGATGAGAAATGGATTAACGATGCCCTTTTCTGCCCAAACAACCTGCCTGTGAAATATAACATATCTACGAATTCAAATGTACCTTGAGCTTGTCAGAAACCTGCCTTGTCATCAATATACGATTTGTCTAATTTGGTATTTACTATTTAGCTATAACCTATCTACTTTGCATATTTAAGGTGCTCACTTTTTCTCGTATGGTTGCCTAAACGTAATTCTGTAGGATAGGTATATATGACTTACATGATGTTAAGAAAACCGGATAGTCATAAAAAATCTTTTGATTGAAATATAATGTTATTGAGGCTGGGCTGCTTAACAAATTATTTATAGTAGGATTATTTGTGATCTTAATCAATTTTTTTATGATGCGTGCCGTCCTGTACAAAAAACAAATACTTCTGATTTGTCAAATGCGTCATACTTTACACCCTTAACTGTATACTTAATCGTTGCTTATTAGGTTGTAAGTTGTAATGCCCTAGTTGTCAGCACATCATTAGTTTTTCTGTACTATTTTTGTGAATGTGTCGAAATATGAGAAGCTGAAGCTATGCATCGTCAATAATCAGTATTATTATTAAGCTTGAAAGGTGACAACTTCCAATCTCAATTTTATCATCTACGGAAATCTTTGATAGCTTAAAATGGACATAAATATGAGGCAAACTGCATGTTGTTCTATATGTATATGCAATATTATTTAAATGTGTCGATGTGTTCTCTGTGTTGTGACAGGGAAATGAAAACGTACATCGAATTTTGTACTTGATTACAGTAAATTGAGGGCAACTTTTGATACATTATTGATAGTTTATGTGTGCCTATGTCAGTGACGGACGGTAAAAGTTCACTTTTGTGTTTTGAATTAAATCTTTGATGAATTTATTGTTAATAAAACCGTTTATTTATTGTTGGTATTTTAAAAGATGTCAAATTGTTTGTTTTTTTTTGGAAAGAACAAAGATGAGAGAAGTATGTATAGGTCAGTTTATATTGCGCCTCAGTTTGCCCCCAATCTACACAAACCATGTGTAGTAGCAATAATGAACCAATGCCAACAAGAAATCAAATATTATGCACAGCAAAGATATGAACGTATTCATTCAGTTAGTAGAACATGTATCATTTGCGAATTTTTCTGGACAATCATTTATTTTGTGCTCAGCAAATGCATATAACACGGATTGATTTTAATTAAACAGACAGGTATAATTTCTTTTGACTATTTGCATCAATATTAATGTAATGAGCTTTAATTGTTGCATAAACAAAGATCCCGAAACAAGTCCACAACTTCGCACTTTGGATGGGATTAGTATACTTAGGAAGGCAATCTTCTGATTGTGAGTTGGTTTGGTATAAAGTGTCGTCGGCGGTTTTAACAAAGTAAATTAGGCTAAAGAGAGGTGTCCCTAAACTCGGAACAAACTATACAGAAATGAGATTATAAAAACTTTGGCAGTAATCTTGGCACATACTGTTTTTTTTTACTTTTTATGGAGGTACGCGTGCTCTGCAGCATGATGATGATGACCATGATTATGCCCGTGGGCGTGTCCATGGTTGTGGCCATGTGAGGCATACACAGCCTTGCCGGTTCTCAAGTCGAGAAAATTTGCAACTGGGACTGAGTGGGCGTCATAGCCATAATTTGCGAGTGAAAGTGCAGATCCTGGATAAACTGCATATGCTCCATACGGAGAAGCAAGCCCAGCAGTCTTGTATGCGACAGGCTCCGGACCTACTGCAACGGCAGCGACTTGTTTTCCTGCTGGTTCAGCCACAGCAACTGTTTTGGCGTATCCAACGGCTGGTCCACTGTAAACTACTGGACCATTGATACCGACAGTGGGATTTGCATATGTGGTGTAGGCAGTATTGAACTGGACGGGAGCAATTTTGGGATGTCCAATTGCTGCTTGTCGGTATCCTGGAAATTATGTTTAAATCGTCAGTTAATGAATTATATAAATTCATCATAAATAATTTTTATATCTCGCTTTACCGTACCTTGAACATGTCCGATACTAAGGGCGGGTTCGGCGTGAGTACGATGAGTCACCGTTTTGGTCACAACTGGAGTGATCGTTTTCGTCACCATTACGGTTTCGACATTGCGAACGGCTGCAGCCGGAATAGATTTACCGTATACTTTTGGCTTTCCGGCGGCGGAAAGCAAAGCAACATGTTCTGCCTGTGGGGCAGCATATGCGTACGCAGCTGGGAGATAGGCTACTGGAGCGTGTGCATGAGCGTGGGCATGCCCGTGATGACCATGTAGAGCATGAGCATAATGACCATGAAGGGCTTGATGTCCATGATGACCTTGTAGAGCATGATGTCCATGATGATCCTGTATGGCAAGATGACCATGGTGGTGATTATCATGTCCATGAGCCGCGTAGTACGCTGGAACACCTTTGGAAACTAAAACGGGACTAGATTTTGCCACGTACGCTGGGCCTGCTGCTAAAACTGAAACTGGCGCATAGCCTCTGTATCCCAGAAGGTGCTGCTGATGATGGTGATGATCATGTGAGCCTCCAGCAAAGGCGGAACCTGAATAAATGATTTAGATCTTAATTCAAACTAAATAAAAACTTAGACTCGTTCCTGGCAATTAATTAATACTTTAAAATATTACCTATTGTGAGCGCAAATCCGAAAAATTTAATAGCTGAAATCATTTTGAAAACTGTTTAAATATTTCTTCCCTAAAAACACAGACACAATTTTAGCTGAAGAAGACAACTCAAGGACTGTTATATCTGTACCGAAGGACATCTCTGTTTATATAGGTTTCGAATTTTTTCTCACCCATCTTCCGAGCAAAAGGAATGAGCAGGCATACAACTGATACGGAGGGCCCAATACGCAATCACCCCCGCCATTACCATCATCCATCCTCGTGATGACTTTTCGTCATATTTCGAACATTTTAAAATGTTCTGGTGCACTACCTTCATTTCATCCATGGGAAAATTCCCTTCGTTAAAGAACACATAATATTCCACATTCTCACAGCACAATAACTGATATTATGACAAACGAAATAGTGAGTAGTGCTACTTACTACATAACCTTACAAGTCTTGTCCTATTACATCAACCGGCACACCACCCAAAAACATTATTTTAACTAGTGCAATGCTAATGCTAAGCAAATTCGCTGTTTACACTCTTAATTTCAACATATAAAAAGCATGCAGATCGCTTAACAATCAAAACATGGCCAAGCGTCACCATTTGCAATAGATCTGGCACAAAAAGATACAAGTGCATTGTGCATCATCATCCCCTTTACAGGTATATGTCACATCTTTTTTTCGACAAAATGTAGGTAGATGATATTATGTAAAATAGAATACTAGTTCCTACACATTTTTTTTGCACTCTGTCCGAAGATATTGCTTCAGATCGGTAGTCTTTGTCGAGACTTGAGAGGTTATCGTTGCTCCTCCTGTTGCTTTGCTTGACGCTTATACATTTTGCTTTCATTAAGGTTGTCTTGTCAGTAAAAAAGGAAATCAATGCAGTTACAACAATGTTTACAGTTTTCAATGATTACGATGATGATGAGTAAGATGCTGATGATTGAGACCTGAGACGAAAAAAGATTATGTACCTACCAACGATTATTGCTAACTGACTGACATTTAACCAGAATGAGGCTAATGTTCAATTACAAATTGGGGATGCTTTTTCGAACGATACTGTTTTTTCTTCTAAAAAATTCTATCCAAAGAGTCAGAAATAATATATCGTTTTTTGAAGTCACTGACATAGATATAAATTTTTCGCAAAAATAACATTTTCGCTGTGTGGGAGCAAAAGTTCTGGTTTTTGTTAACCGTCTCAATTTATTACAATTTAAAAGTAAATATGTTCCCTACCCCCATCGTATCATCATCAGCATATGCAGCCGAGACAATTACGGAGGGTAACAAATTCTAAAATGTCTACCACAAAACGTACAACATTGTAATTGAAATTCCCAATCCACTTTTTATGAATGACTTCTTCTATTATATTACTACTTGAAGAAAAGTCATAATCGGAAATTTATGAGACATGTGCTGTGCATATATTTTACACTGCACCCATCCATGGGGCCCGTAGTCTCATAATCACTGTACAAATCCGACTTATTAGTAGTGAGAAAAAACAACAAAGAAGGAGGTCGAAAGTTGAGTAGATCTGTATTATGAAGGCAAGGCATGCTAATATTCCTAGTTAATGGTCGCATTTGGGCACTACCTCAACAACAACCCCATCCCATTCAACAACTTTTCACGTTTTCAAACAAAAACATATAATTGTACATTGGCCCATAACTTTTATTTGCGTATTTACAATTCCACCTTATCATCATCATTTGTACATTTCCGTTTTGCTTATTAACCCTCGCTAATCTTGTTAGGTATTTAAGTGCCTAAGTATAAGGTAATCCAAATTTTAATGAATTCCTGGTAATTGAAACGATCACATATTAAATAACTATAACCATTTAACCCATAATGCTTTTGGGAGGGAGATGGTCGCTTCCTCACTCCTCTCTTCTCACGTACTCATTTAACTTAAAAATTCTGTGAAGGTGTCAAAAATGCATTATTTCTGTGGCAGATGGGTGCTCCAACTGAAGCTTCTTAATTTTTTGTGTATTTTATTGTGGATTGTGAATGTTCTATATTCATCATGAACTCTAGCTAATCTTATCAGCGGATCTTTTTTTTCTCACTAAAAAGAACTTGTCCTTATGGCATTTATACACGCATGTACCTATCGTAAGCTTGTTGTAGTTGATTCATCTTGTCCAACCAGACTTCTCAATGAAAGGATGACATTTTCGCGATTAGTTACATTGTTTACTTGTCTTTCGAGTTAGTTAGCAAATATGCAGGTAACAAAATTGAGTTCAGTGCCAGAATCTCATCATGATGATATGATTATGATATGATTATGATCTAAAGTAGTTCTGGCTTGTTGCATAATACACGACATCATGGCAAATTTCCATAATTCCTCGAGCTAGAAATCTGTCATAGTTGTTGGAAGCAATAGAAAATGTGGGAACAAGTTGATCGCGTGGATGTTGAGCCAGCGACCAAATCAATTTTTGATAGTAATGGGTAGGTTTGGTAAGGTACACATGTAGGTCCTGTTCCGCCAGACAGGCATTTCTTAATAGTTCAAATTGTATGTCTCTGAAATCAAATGGAGAAGAGCAAATGCCATATCAATTTCTAATTCAATGATGAATGCAAACATGATTATCAAGTCTGCTTCGTAGAAATTCATCTTCTGAGGAAAACCCATGTAAATTACACGAGAACAGTGAATTGTGCATTTCTGGTAATTTATTAAATTGGCGAGGTCGAACAGTTTGCTGCTAGTGCAATTACAATTATCAATTTATCAAGTTACTTTTACCACAATTGCTTGTGATAGTGATAAGTAAGCTTGTCATTTTGGAAAAATTGCTACTTTATCTTGTTTCATGTTTTACTTGAAATTTGAATAGAATCTCTATATATTGCTGCTAACATTAGCCAGTCACACCTTGTCGATGTGATTCGCTTTACCTCAAATCCGGAGTACAACTTCGGTGAGAAAGCCTTGTATCTATGATATGATAATGATAACATGCTCATAGAGCATTTAGTGTGAGTATGGACTATCGCCAACTAAATTACCTAATTATTCCCAAGCGTTCTAAATCAAACCAGTCAATGCGTACGAGGGATGCTAAATAATTATATAACGGACATTTTAAATTAAAATAACAACCACACAGGTATGATCTGATTATTCGTGTTGTTTACTCCTTTATTCCCGGTTAATGGGTGGAAACTCATCTAATGTAATCCATATTCATACCGTGCTTGATTTTATTAATTCATTTTTTATTACCAAAAAAATACGTATGACATTTTTATGAGGCTTTACTCATAAAAGCTAAAAGTAATAAATATTTTGATCGCTAAATAAGGTTACACGAACAAAATCGGAAATTTCGCTTTAAAACAACACACCTACCAAATCACTACTATTCTGATTCGGGAGGATAAGGTGGAAAGTGATTTTGTTTATAAAAAACTGTTTAACCATTTTTTTTTACATCTTTATGGTATTTACTTCATTGTTGTCTTCCTCATTTTTACTTTTTACCATAAAGAAATGCGAACTGTGCTTAATGAAATATGAAGGTGTGTGTGCAATTGTCCATGTCAGTGTTTTGATGTTTTTGTCTCGTGATTTTGTAGAAAATGGGAGCATTCATGTCAGTCAAGTACCCTTATAACCTTCCTTTTTACTTACTCTCCTATTTCAAAACAAAATCAACTTAATTTTTTATTTAATCATTAGCATTTAATTCTTGATTCATTGAATATTTTTTTCACAAGAAATTTACCAGTCTACATTTCAAATTCATACTTGCCCTCAGCCATTGTCTCCTTTATAATTATGCAATCACGGTTCTCACCTAGGTACATTATTTTTCATTCGTTGATTGATGATTATGAGATGTGGAGTTGTCTGTTTTTGAGCAGGTAGCATCATAAAAAGGTAAAATTAAATTGTCAGAAAAACATGAAAACGGCAGGACATGATGTCCTTTGATAGGCAGGTATAGGTACACTGCACTATAGTAGTAGTGGGATCTGATCTGGGCTACTGCTACGTGATCGTCAAAGTTAAGTAGTTTACCTAACCCTGCCTAAAAAGTAGGCGTAGAATCATTCACTTCCATCCAAGTTCATAAAAAACTTGCTGCACTTTTAATAGGGACGGCTACTGCACTTTTTTTTATTGATATGATTTATGTCGCAAGCTACGCATCTATTGTGCCCACGTGTAGATGTAGTAAATCAAATTCATAATGCTCGCTGTTCGCAAATAAATTAAGAAAAAAGTTGAATCAAATTGTTTACATTTTTTGTTTACTATGTGCAAATCTGCGATTAGTTACTCTAAAATGAATAATATAATGAGATTTTAGATCGTAAATTATTCAGTAAGTAGGTATACTTATTTAGTAGCAATTAGGATATTAGAATTAGGATACCAAGTCTCATATTATAAGAGCGAGTGTGAGGAATCAGTTTGTTAAAACTTTATATCCTATTTGTTGTGCTGTAATTATTGTAACTTGCAACATCCTCATTAATTATCCCTTCTTTTGGAGATTTTTAACAGAATAATTAATTAAAATGGAGTCAATCGGTATTGTCTGATGAAAATTGCCGGTAGGAATATGGCATGACAGTTGCAGAGTTTGTAGAAGCTGCAATATAGGTGGTTCAGTGCCAAAATTTACGTATGTGAGGTAGGTCGCCATTCATCATAGTCATAAAAAGTAAAATATATGCAGTTCACATGATAATTATTGTAAAAAAGTTTGCATTCAAGTTTTTCACCGTTTTATGAGCCAAAAATACGTGGCAAATATTTGGAGCTTTAGTAGATATGATATTAGGCTTAAGTTGAATGATTCAACGTTCAGTCAACCACGTTGAGGAACTTCTCAAAACTTACATTTAAGATCCAGCTCTGATTGAATGTTTAATTGGACATTGTTGCACGTTTGCTGTATGTCATCCCACTACTTGATTGGCATATATTATGACTTTACAAAGTTAAGGACAGTGATTTAAAAAAATACTCAGAAGTTCAATATAACCATAAAACAGTTTTAATTGGTGCTCAAGTGAACTATTTCATCAATAAAACGTCGTCCTACGGCTAGCCTTTAATTTCACTAATGATACCCAGATTCAGAAAGAAACAAAGAAAATTGAGCATTTTGATTGTGAAAACGCTAAAAAATCCTCTGATTTATGATGTTGGCAGGTTGCCCCATGGCATATTTTGCCACGTTTAAATTAGAAAAACCTGGATACAAAAAGAGAAGCACTTTTCACTGTAATATTGTTTCAAAGGAAATAATTTTTAATAGGGAAAGCAGTGAAATTGAAATTT